>JAHREE010000047.1:778750-917558 GCA_033628505.1 Tringa tobata
CCTTCCTTCCCTCCTTCCCTGAATCTGCTAGCTTTGTTTCTGGCAATAGATCCCAAGGTCCTATTTGCCTTCTTCGATGTCAGGGCACACAACTGGCTCATAGTCATCTTGCTATGCGTGACGGCCCCCAAGGGCCTCTTCCACAGAGCTGATCCCCATCTGTTTGTCCCCAGCCTCTGCTGTTCCCAGAAATCCCCCAATCCCAGGTGCAGGACATGGCATTTGATGTTGTTGATTTTCATAAGGTACTTTCTGCCTTGGTCCTTAAGCAGAAGCTCTTCCCTCAAATATATTAACTAGTCCCCCTACTCTGATGTCATCTTCAAACTTTATGAGAAAGTAGCTAATTGCCTCTTATAGGCAATTGATAAGGATGTCAAACAGGACAAGTCCAAGAATACAACCCTTCGGTACTCCCCTTGTTACCAGTCTCCCTGTAGAGCACAACCTATTAACTGTAACTTTTAACGCCCAGGAATTCAACCAGTGTTTTAATCATTTCATTGTCCACCCACCCAGACTGTATCATCCCAGCTAGCATATCAGAATTTTGTGGAAGACGGTGTTGAATGCCTTGCTAAAGTTGAAATAAATGATATTTACTGCTTCCCCTCATCCACAAATCTAGTCATTTTATCATGCAATCAAGTTTGTCAGGCATGATTTATGCATAGTCACTCTATGCTGACATTTTCCAGTCAACTTCTCTCTCAAGTACCTAGAAATATGTTCCAGAGAGACTCACTACTGCTTTTTTTTTTCCTAGGCATGAAAATGGGGCTGAATGGCCTGTAGTTCCCCAGATCTTCCATCTGGACTTCTTTGAAGACAGGAGCAATATCTTTGTGTCTTTTGTTGTCAGAGATCTTCCTGTTCTCTAAGACCTATTAAGATGATAGAGAACATCTAGCTCTCTCATAACCCTTTGCTGCAGACCATTATGTCCCACTATCATATATGGGTCAAATTCTCTACACTAATCTGATGCCAGATTTATTCCAGAAAATTAGAGGACCATATTTACAACCAGAAAATAATTGTTCATTGTTAGCATTAAGCAAAATGAGAAGAGTCACCAAAATGCACTTCCAGTAGCATAAGTAAGAAGCCCTGCCTACCTTCAAGCCCTCCTCTATGGTCTATGAACCTGCCTGTGAGCCTCATTATTAATTCAGCATGACTCTAAGAGCCCTAGACGCAGCCAACACAGAGTTACTCTGATATAGAACAGTACTCTAGATGTCTCCTTGAGTCCCCCTGACTTGTGAACTGGTGCTACTAAGCCTCTTTGGCATCCTCATAAACCTCAGTACAGCTGCCTTTAATCTAAAGGTGAGCAGCAGTCTTTAGTCTATCTGTAAACTGCTTCAAGGTGGAAACAATATTGGCTAATCACATATGTCATGATTGTATGTAATAGCCTACTCTGCATAGCTGTGGGATGCTGCACTGACTAAAAAGCCTGAGGGATCCTCAGTCAGGCCTAGTACACATCTCAGTCAGAACTGATCCATCCTTGGCTAGCTCACAGTATGAGCTGAACCAGGCTGTAGGAAAATAATGATTTTCTTTACTCAAATATTTAGACAGGCTTTTTCCTTTTAGCTCCAGTATGGAGAATGAGCGAAAAGTTTTTCCAAGAGTCAAGGTTCTGGCCCTGATTGTATTTTTATTTGCTTATAAATGAAAAGTGTCAGGAGTGCCCTCTGACTTGACAGCCCTTTGGCTTTTGCCTATCTTTAATGACATTTTTCTTATTTGTTGTTGATTGTGCTTTTAGTCTCAGTATACCTTATAAACTGAGGTTGCTTGAAAATGCCTGGTGAAGTCCTATTTTTTTCTTCTCTTTCTGGAACCTCTGACCTGTAATGAAAAAATGATCCCTCCTAAAACAGAAGTTCTGCCTAAGTAGATACAATACTTTCAGTGAAAAGAAATGCAGAGGTGCAGACTGATTAACTACTTTGCCTTCGTGCCCTACAGTTAGCCAAATTTCTATGCTTGCTCTACACAATTTCCTCCTTCTGCTTAGTCCCTTCAAACTGTTATCATCTCCTATGTGAAAAAAACCCTGAACGTTGTACCCAGAGTAGTTTGCAGAAATATCCTGTCCATTCCTCCTTTCTTCTAGATTGTCACTTTTACCCTACTTTGTGATTGCAATGCACAGATTGTAGGGTTAGGATACAAGAAGAGAGTTATAAAGGAGCAACATTTTCAAAAGAAGTGTTTCAAAACTTGTTTTCTAAATACATATGCAGATTATCTGTCTTTTAAAAATTCCTGAAAGTTCAAAAACTGGTGCAAGGCCAAATTTAAATTGTTGAATATTTCTGAAATGGCCTCTGAACTAAAGATCAGCATGGCATGCAGTGTCATAATTCTTAGTAGAGCCAGGCAGATGATTGAAGAAGAGAAAAGCTGACATGAAGGATGATATTTCACCAAACTATAAAAAAACCCCAGCAGTTTTTTACTCTAAATGCAAATTTATTATTGATATAGCTTTATTGGAGATATCAATAGTAAGCAAAAATGAGATCTGCATAAGGAATCAAGAATTGAGAGCCAGCACCTTCTGTGGATTCAGGAAAAAGCAATTTAAAAATAAAATTGTAAAATAATAGAAGATTTAATTTTGGTAATTAATTACATGCATAAATATGTTTTTGTTTCCGAACTGATTTGCTCCTGAGTACTTTCTTCAACACGACTATTGGCGTAAGTCATAAAAATAACCAACTTGGTTCATTTTGAATGTAATGTTACTTCTGCTCTGCTGCTATTATTTTCTACATAAAGGGGTGAAATGAGAGTGTTTATGAAATCAGAATTAAAAAAAAAAGAAAAAATTCAAAGCAAGAAAAGCTTTATTTTACTGGCTAAATGGTATTGAAATCCAGAAGAATAATGTACCAAATATAGAAAAGTAAAATTACAGGAGTGAAATAAACTTTACATTCAGAAATCTGCAAATATATTCAATATGGCAAATGGCAGCATTATTCATCTACACAGGACACAGACACTAATTTTGGGAAATCTGGAAAATAGGGATTCCAAAAATATATTTAAGCTATGTCTTCTCTCGTCCCTCTTCACTCTCCTTCCATTCCCAGCTAGGTGCCTATTTCTTATTTTTTTACAACACTAATGGTAGACATGTTGCAGAATGAGGATTTCCTCAGTTAAACTTAGAATTAAAATGAAAACTTGGATTTTAGAACTCAACTTCCTGCAAGTTTGAATCATATTCCCATTATTCCAATGAGGATTGATTTCTGTTAAAATTCCAGCCCATTGTAGTCTTTGTAATGAGCCTAAAATAGCTGCCAGCTTGCAGTGAAGGAATTAATGATAATTAAATGTAACACAAAATGTATTTCCATATTTTGTATTGCTTAAATGATTTCATCTCAGATGTAGTATGATTCTTTTTAGAGATGACTACTTCTATTTAATCTCTTTTCCAATTTTAATTTGAATTTCATATTGTTCCTGACTGTTTAATGAATATTTTGGGAGATGTCCATAGTGTTGTTAATTATACCGGAGACTGAGTATAATTAATTCTTTTGGACCCAAAGTCAGCTAGTTAATCGATTTCTGATGAAACTGAAGATTAAACACAGATAGTTCGCTTCTTCCTTCATTCATTTTAATTTTTCCCTCTTTGAATTCAATCAGATTACTTTGGGAAGTCATTGCTGGCAAATCAATTTATGGACCCATTTGGGGTATTATCCAGATGTTAATAAATGGATGATCCACTCAGGCCAGTCACCTTCCTATCGATTTTATTTTTTCATTTTTAAAGAAAACCTTTTAGTTCTTTTCAGGAGATTTACTAGCATTATTTGTAATTCATATTCAAATTACTTTTAACTGCCTATTAACAATAAGCTCATTAACAAAGTACAGAATAAAAAGAGGTCCTCAAAAGAGTTCTCTGAAGACCAGACAATTCACACAGAGAAGGGGTTGTAGTAATGTAGAAGACATTCCTCATGTTAGTGAGGCATTAACTGATGTAGCTAAATTTGATTTTAGGGAATGATCTGAAAAGGCTTAAATGAAAAAGAAGAAAATACATTAATATGCCCAGGAGTTCCTGTCACTTTTTTTTTTTTTTCCTTGTGCTTTAAATAATGGTATATTTTAATTTTTGGCAGCAGGAAAAGCCCTAAAGGCAGTAAGGAGATAATCAAAAAAGGCCAAGGAAGAAATTAAAAGGAACAGCAGGAGGACTTTCTTCTAGTCAATGAGAGAAACTTGAGCATTTTTCATTTATTACTCTACATAGAGTAACAGATAGCTCTAGGTTTCATACTGCAGTGGCTCATGATCCATGTATACTCTATCACTGTATTAAATATCCTCCTGTGAACAGACCTAAGATAGCTTTTAATACTATTTCTTCATGGGTGAGTAAGAGAAGAGCAGAGGTGTTCCAGGTGATTAATTATCTATATTTTCTGGAGAACTAGCGCCAACAATGAAATGTTTAACAATGGTTACTTACATAAATTAATCCCTTTTGAACAAAATGTCTAAACGCATAATTCAATCTCCTCATCACTTGAGTGCTTTATAAATTAAATTTATATTAAGCATATTGCAAAATAAAAGCCTAGGTATTAAAAAAGAAACATTTTCTGTTTCTCAGATGAAGATAAGATGTGCATGGCCTTTGTCAGCATCTGTACTGTTTAACACTCTCAAACAGTGACTTTGTCAATCTGTAGAAGCAAAGACTTCACCAGTCTGAAAGCTATTAAATTTTCTAATTAATGTTATTATGTTATCATTTTGTTAACCATTCTGCATATTTATAGCTGTCAGTGGTTAACTTTCTTTTCCACAACCATTACTACTACATTTAAAATGAAGTAAGCAAAATGTTTGTACTTTATCATGTCTTTTTAAGTTCAGCCTTTTTTTAGGGGGAATGTGGATAAGTATTAAACTGTTATCAAAATGTAAAAGTAAAAAAATAAATTTTAAACTTTGCATCTAAAGTTTACATTCTGAAACTGCAGAGTGATGGGTAAGGATAAAATTTGGTCTCAAAACTATGACACAAAGAGAAACCTAACAGTAGTAAGGAGAGATGTTTTGACTCAGTAACACCTCCGCTCATTATGAAAAATGTTTATATGCAAATTCTGTCTTGCTCGTGGAGTTCATGAAGAAAACTAACAATTGTTCCAGATCCCAAACAACTTACTCTCTAAATTTTCCTGTTGTCTCAACTATCTGAATCTAGGAATGGACGATGAGAGTGTTAGAAGTCAGCCTGCCTCTTTATAACCTTCTTATCCTTGAGGTCTAAACAAGAAGTGAATAGGTGATTAGATCTTCGGACTCATAAATGACTGCACACTAAATATTAGAATGTCATAAACCAGAAATTTAGTCCTGTCTCTAGAAACAAGCATGTACTTCCATAGTGTTTTGGTGTCTTGATTGGAAACTTTGATGGCCATTGTATTTAAGAAATATTAAATCGATTTATTAGGTTGAATATTAGATTTAATTTTTTATTAATGAAGTGGCAGGGAGATTATTTGAAGTATAATCTTTAGAATAATTTTTCTTTAATGTAGAATTCTGTATAATTGGAATGATAAGAACTTTCCTGAATTTTTGGAAGTTAACAAAATTAGTATGAGATCTAATAATTGCAGAATTGCAATTATTTTGAATCAGCCAATCATTTAATATTCTGAATTAAAAAAAAAAAAAAAGAGACAAGAAGCCTAGTCAATAGACTGAATTTTATGTTTTGTGTGGGTTTTCTTTCATGGCAAATACTCCTGTTCATGTTCGTTTTTCCTGTGGCAATCGGTAGAATCATGGAGTCAGTCTGTAAGTGTTGTGAAATTCACATTTTTAGTGACATTGACAGCTAAGAGTTCAGATATGTGAATTTCAATGACATTTTGGTTTTGTACCACTCTCACATTACCCATCTATAAATGGACAGCTGATTATATGCATAGACTTATTGGATGTGAGATAAACAGCAGAATATGATACTAATTATATTTTTCCCTTCATTTTCCTTTCCACAGTTTCACTCCAAGCCAGTGTAGTTTGATCATGTTATACAGATACCTAGACTCTAGACATCTGACCTTATTAATGAATCTAATACTTCAGAAGTACCCAAATAGTATTCAATGGAATAGAGTGACTTTTTCCGTTTCTATATTTGGGTTTTAGTATATATTTACCTAAATAAATTACATGGAAGCACCAGGAGGATCTGCTGAGTTGCAGGTGTTCCCTTTATAATGAAAGAAGCAAATTCAATGAGACTGCTTATCATATCAATGCTTATCAAAATGCTTATCAAAATGCTTATAAATGCTTATCAAAACTGATTCTTGACTTTATATAGAAAATATCAACAGCTAATTTCGTTTGTTTACACCTTTCATGAGAGGAATACAAGGATTCACCATTAATTCTAGCAAATATAATCAAAGGGCACTAAATAACCTGCTCCAGTGAAGTGCCACAATGCAGACTTCAATAGAGCAATACTGTTAAGACTCAGGAACAAAGGACAGCTCTATGTCCTGGTGCTCTGTCTTTCCGCTGCCGCATTCCCTTGATTTATCTTTCTAAATGTAATTATAGTTATGCTGATAATGATGATGATGACAGCAGTGATAACAATAACAGCTGGTGTGGTAGAAGTTACTGCAAGCAAAATTAGTTTCATTCATTTAAAAAACAATGTGATCCATCAAACTGCTGGATATTGCTAAATGAAGCTATTGGTTACAGGATGTGCCAAAAGACTAAAACAAAAGCATTGCAAAATTTTGTGCTGAGAATGACTCCAGATTTTTCAGCTACTTCTGTTGCCTACAGCCAGCTTCAGATTTTGTTATGCTCAAGGTCAGTAGTACAAATCAGAATATGTGCAATGAACCTTAATTTTTCTTGCTGGCTTGTTCTATTTTTTTCACAGATGCCAAGTATAGTAAAAAATATAGTAAAAAATCTAAGTAAAATCCAATCGTATTGCTTTGTCTTTAATTAGCTCTTTTTGCCTCCCTGTAAATAGATTATGACTATTTAATGAGGTTTTTTTATGCTACCATTAATAGGTATTTATACCAAATTGTTCCAAGGATTCTGTCCTAATTTTCTACTTTTTCATAGGATAGGCCTTAGATATGTAAAAAGGATTATGATTATATTTTCACATGTAAAGGTACACTTCAAGCTGTCCAGCAAAGCGGTACCGTGGATAAGGAGGGGAAAAAAAACCACCACGAAAAGCCCCAAACAGCAACAAACCAAACCAGAATCTAGACATAGGAACACACTCTCAAAAGAGTAAAAATTACCTGCTCTAAAGTTTGGCCTCTGAAACTGCATTATTTCTGTTTGCTACACACATGCCTGACAGCTGTTTCTCAAAATTTATCAGAAAGCAAAGTGCCAAAATAGAAGGATTATTACTACCAGTAGCGCTATTAATAACTCTAAATTTGCCAATCCTTTAGCTTCATTATTGGCCCTTGAGCAAGAGTTCTTCTTTCCTACGCTTGGTTCTTTATCAACATCAGTCTACTGTTTTTTCCCCTTAATTAGATTCCTTATTCAGTTGTTGGAAACTTAAGTAATTTCAAAGACGAAGGTTAACTGAAAGGTTAAGTTGAAGAAGGAGCATGATTCCATAATGTTATAAGTAAGATCCTCACTTCAAAAAGAAGAAATTGCTTAAAGATCCAGTACCTTCATATTTACTGAAGGATTATACTATTACTATTCAGGAAGCCAGAAACCGTTCTATGGGCATAACATTGAACTCCCTGATCAAAACCTCTCTGAAACAGTTTCCTAATTACCCTTATTCTTTTGTCTCTTTGGAGTGGATTACTTTCAGCATTCATTTCAGCACACAACCCAGCTTCACAGGGATAGAAAATGAGTCCCACTAAAACATGAGATTACAGTTTAGAGAAGAGAACAGTGTCCTGGGGGTGGCTATCTCTCCAAGCTGAACTGCACGGTAAGTTAGAGATTATAGCAATGACCACAATGTCTTGCTTAAAAGAAAACTCTTGAAACATTTCTGAAAGGAAAGCTCTGAGCCCTGGATCACAACAGTTTAAAAACACCTGTGTTCAAAGCAAAAAAAAAGCAGCTCTGGCTATTCACTGTTTTTCCTCTAGATAGCTCTTTTATTAACATGTAATTTTTTGGTGGGTGCAAACTCTTCCTGCTCATTTCATACAAAATCTGGCAATGCTAAGGTCTGCCTGATCCAGCTAGTATCCTGCAAGAAAATCCTTAAAAAACAGGCATAATGAAGTTGTATTTCACTGAGGACCATGTTTACAAGCCAGTACAGGCTCATTAATGAAACATTTTTTTACAAAACATATTTTTTATCTGAACACACTTTAAAAATAGCTGTTATTCAAAAATTAAAATATTGTGGCAATCATGGCCATTTCATTCAGAAAACTTACCAAAAATTGGTCTCCTGTCCTAATCGAATTGCTAAGAAAATATTTAATGAAGGAAAGTAGGATGGTGATGTATAAAGGAATCCATTTCCATAAGATATGTGAATATTTGTATTTAATTTTTATGAGGATAAATATTGAACACCTGATGCTTCATAGAATTAATTGTCTGATGCCGGATACACCAGCTAATATCATTATGGAAATATTCTGAGTGATATACTTGCAATTGCCATGCATATTGCAATAAGGCAGTGCAGTGGGAACCCTTATTTGCCATGGCAACCATTAATTGGATATGCAGGAGGTGGTGTTTTACTTTAAATAAATCTGACTGGGTCAGCAATTGAATGTTTCGAATAAATGATTTAGGTTTTAAACAGTTTTTCACACTTTTTCTGGTTCTGAATTAGTTTTTTCTTCTTTGTGTTCTTCAGAAAGGAATAGGATAAAATTGAGTGGAACCCTGGGACGTTTTGTTTTATGATTATTTTTGTGAATGTACATTTTTTATTTCTAAGGCTGAAAAATAAAAGCTGATTGTAATTACATTTGTGTTCCTGCCATGTGTTCTGAGGCCTCTTTCTCTGTTGTTTCTTTCTCTGTTGTTTCTTTCTCATGTGACTATTATTATGGATCAAACAGCTGTTTTGAATAAATCATTTCCATTAAAATATATGGTTTATTTTTGATTTACAGAGTTTGACAGGGGAGACAGTCTTTTTATGTTCAAACTGGGATTTTGATTAAAATACATTGGGATGATGTATACATGCCAAATTAACTTCCAAATAAATGAATCCTAGGAAAGCACCCAGAGAGAAATTAATAAACTCTGAAGACAATAGATATTTCAAGGCAGGGAAGTGTGAAGTGCAAAGAAAAGACTCTGAGTTACACATTCCATAGCTATGGCATATTGACTAATAATTTGTTTAGAAAGAATCTTACTGGTTTTGTGATCCCACAGCATTCTCCTGGAGAAACTGGTTGCTTATGGCTTGGACAGACATACAATTCACTGAGTAAAATACTAGCTAGATGGCCGGGCCCAAAGAATTGTGGTGAATGGAGTTAAATCCAGTTGGTGGCTGGTCCCAGGTAGTGTTCTCCAGGACTCAGTATTGCAGCCACTTCTGTTTAATAGCAATTCTGTTTAATGATCTGGATGAGGGAATCAAGTGCGCCTTCAGTAAGTTTGTAGATGACACCAAACTGGGCAGGAGTGTTGATCTACTTGAGGGTAGGAAGGCTTTACAGATGAATCTGTACAGGCTGGATCGATGGGACGAGGCCAATTATAGGAGGCTCAACAAAACCAAGTGCCAGGTCCTGCACTTGGGTCTCACAACAGGCTCAGGGAAGAGCATCTGGAAAGCTGCCTGATTGAAAAGGTCCTAGGGGTCCTGAATATGTGCCAGCAGTGTGCCCAGGTGGCCAAGAAGGATGATAGAATCCTGACTTGTATTAGAAACAGTGCAGCCAGCAGGACTACGGAAGTGATTGTCCCCCTGTACTCAGGACTGGTGAAGGCCGCACCTCAAATCCTGTATTCAGTTTTGAGCATTTGAGATACTGGAGTGTGTCCAAAGAGCAATGTAGTTGGTGAAGGGTCTAGAGCACAAGTCTTATGAGGAGTGGCTGAGGGAACTGGAGTTGTTTAGCCTGGAGAAAAGGAAACTGAGGGGAGACCTTATCACTCTCTACAACCATCTGAAAGGAGGTTGTAGCAAGGTGGGTATCAGTCTATTTTCCCAAGTAACAAGTGATAGGACAAGAGGAAATGTCTTTAAGTTGTTCCAGGGGAGGTTTAGATTGGATATTAGGAAAAATATTTTCACCAAAAGAGTTATCGGAAATGACTGCCCGGAGAATTGGTTTTGTCAACACGCCTGCAGGTATTTAAAAGATGTGTATATGTGGCATTTAGGGACATGGTTTCATGGTGGACTTGGCAGTGCTAGGTTTACAGTTGGATTTGATGAGAAAAAAAAAACCAAACCACCAGTGCATGATAGGGTAGATTATCATATATTCTTCTTGAGAATACCCTCCAGTTTTTCTGTAGAAATCATGCCACCATATTCCCAACAACAGACTGTGATATAAAAGATACATTTCCTTCTTTTCTGTGTATGCATCTCAATCTTTCTTATGCAATGCAGCATTGATCCAGTACATATCAACAATGCTCTGAGAACATCTATTGGATATGGCATCTCAGAAGATTCAGGCTTTGAAATTTATATTTAGCATTTGATTTCTTTATTCCTTGGTCAGAATCTGATGGTCATTTGGAAAAAAATTTCTAACAAACATTTGAATACATAGGATTTATGGGCTCTCCAGATATTTATCCTGACTCAGGGCCACAATTTTTTTATATGAATTTTGGTTGAAAACATAACATCCATTTTTGTTTTTCCATAGATGGACACAAGTTTCCAGATCAAACAAAAAGCTTAAATGATTTTAATCTTGGTATACCAGAAACTGTTTGTGACAGCTTTGTTTTAAGCATAATGAAGACATATTAACTTTAATTGAGGTCATCACTAAGATGTATTGAGCTGAAATGCTGGTGCAGAGCAACAACGATCAAAAAGTCATGATGATGACACAAAACTTTCTGGTTTTAAGATATCCTGTCATGCAAGCAGTTATAACTGAATCCATCTGAAAACATAAGTGTAGCCTTACATTACATTAACCCTGAATTATCCCTTTTTCTCTATGATAACAAAAATAGTATCAAGGATAATTATTAAAATAAGAATTTGTTAACAAGTTAAGTATTTCATATTACCTTTTTAAGCCAATAGAATAAATATCTTATTTATATTTATTTAATATAAATTAAGCTATTCCAAAAAAATTCTGCATATTGGAATATTTGGATTTTTTCCATCAAGTTTTCCTACTTCTTCCCCCAGGTTTTCTTGAGATAGTTATTGAGGGATTTAAATACATAACCCAACCTGCGTTATATCGGATACCTACAAATTAACAGTTTCAAAATTAGTGTATTGTTGGTTGTCTGGCTTACATATAAACAATTGTATCATTAGCAACAAGTTCAGCAAAATTGTCCTATAACAAACAGCAAAGGGTGCCAACGTCCAGTTTACACCAAAGTCCTTAACCAGTGTGGTATCATTTTCCATATTTATTTGGTTTGAACACTGTCATCCTCTTTAAAAATACTGCAAAGGGAGCCGAGAGATTACTATTATCTTACAGAGGCCTCCCATGTCAATGAACAGTCCTCTTGATATCTTGGTTTGTTCTTCATTTTTAAATATATCAGGAAGGCTACAGACATGTTCTTGCCTATTGCCCAGTCTATACATTTAAAAAAAGTTTTTGCTCTGGGAAAAAAAAAGGAAAAAAAAAAACAAAGAAGGTTTGGTTAGGGTCTTTTTTTGATTGGTTGGATTTTTTTTAATGTAATATTTAAACAAAAATGTATCTGATTTATTTGCCAGTTCTTTTTTAATGTGTGAAATGCAACATCTCTTTGGGGGGTTATTGCTGCCATCCAGCAGTAATCATTTCATAGAATGTGACATTATTGCTTAAAATTCAATTATATTTTCTCTCATGTCAGACAACATTAGATGATCATTTGAATTTTGGTCCTTCGACATCAGTAAGAGTTGCAATTCATGGCAGATGACTTCTCAGATATCAGAAGCCTGGGCCAATGGAAAAAAAAACTTTTATTTTTCATGTAGATAACAACTGACAATCTGCATGATTCAGTAGTGCCTATCACAGCAGTAATAGTCTTTATTAATTTCATTTCTGCATAAAAAGATACTCAGAAGTTTGGTTGTGCACTCATTCATTCTAAAAGACAAAAGTTTTCATGACACATAAGTTGGTGACTGTTTTTCATCATTCTGGGACCTCCTACATGGCCACCCACAAAAATCCTTCTCATCTTCTTTCCTCTTTGCCTGGGCACTCAGTCACATCAGTGACTGATACTTTCACTACACTTCCAAATACAGGGACCTTTTACACTGAATGTCTCTTTTTCACCAGGTTTATTTGGTAGTGTTGACCTTCTCACCCATTTCCTAGTAGGAGCAGATACATAGCTGGTAGCTGGTTGTGTCAGTGCTGTGGTTTCTCTGGTTTCAAATTGTGTTGTTCAAAATAGTCATATAGGTGTTACCTATGTGCAAGCACCCAGAAATGCCCATTTTGGACTACCTGGGGGTCTTAACATTACGAAGGGAAAGAAAATGTAATTTATTAAACAGACATGAAAAATTCTTAAACACCTAGATGGCTTTGTACTGCATATACTTCTATATTTCATTTTGCTAAAACAGATTTCACAGAATAATTTTGGTTATAAGGGTCCTTGGAGGTCTTCTGGTCAAACTTCATGAACAAATCTTAGCTGGCTTCAATGTCAGATCATTAGTCACCCTTTCATTGTGCATCCCCAAGGGGAATTTAGCTTGGCCTTCTCTATATCTGCTGCCTGCCTCTCCTTCTATACCATGCGTTTCTGCCCCCAGTTATCTTGGATCTTCACAGGATTTGCTGCCCTCTGCTGAAACGGCTTCAGTTAATCAATGCCCTCCTAGTACCGGGGAACCCAGCTCTAGACAGATTAATACAAAATAAAACAAACTCTTACAGATTTGCTTAGCCTGCCTTCATGATGTATAGAAAAATATGATTATTCTCCCTGAAATAGACAATGATGATCTTATTTGTCGACTAGTAAACATAAACAGATGGCTAAGCGCTACATTGGCTGTTGTTGCTGGACTGATTCCTTTATACTCATTCTCAGTTGCAAACTTCTAGTGCCAATTTTGCATACAAAGTAAACAGGAGGGCATCATCAAAGCATTTAACTGAATCCAATTAAATCCAATTCCTACTTTTGAAGTTTTCCAGTAGTTCTTACCTTGGTATAGCTAAACTGGACAATATCTATGCAATATATAAACAGTAAAACTTCTCTGTAGAAAAATGATAACTTTTATATTTCCTTCTCCAAAATAGTATTCTAAAAAGATATTTTTCTCCAATTAATATGGAATACCCACAAAATAATGTAAAAAGCTGAAAAGTATGTTCCCCATTATAGTTTGGCTGCACTTTTCCACTTCATTGCATACCCAGATTTGGGAAAAATTTAGAGTAGAATCTTTGTGTGAGGAGCTTAAAAAGGCCTCCCAGAATATGTAGTCAAAGATTGTATTCAGCTGAAGATTTTCTGAATCTCTTGAATCAGCAATATTAGATGACATTTCACACAAAAAGAAGCTCATTGACCTTTTATTTCTAGTACCTTTTTTTAATTATTATTCCCTGGCAATGGATGCCACGTAAACAAACTTTCTCCAGTAAAGAAATTTTTAGCTTTCATTAGAATAGAAAAGAAAATCAGAATGTGATAGTTTAAATAACTTATTTGAACTGATACTCTCAACACAGAAATATTTTTTGCTGGTATTGGGCCACAGTGATCTTTCTTCCTGGTGTCAAAAAAAGCTAAGAAATCCACAAAACTGAGGGACCATGAAGCCTTGCTCTGAAACAATAGCAATGGCAAGTCCCTAAAACAAAAGAACATAAATCATCCAATCATGAAGTTAGTCTTTGTTCCAAGTGGGACCCAAACAGAATAGAAAGTTAAACAGTAACCCAGTGGTATCTGGTAGGTTAAAGGTATAACCTCTAGTTACTTTTGATAACCTTCATGCTACAAATCACTCCTCTGGGACGAGATTTTATATGCAAATATAAGATCACCTTAGTATAATGAACCAAGCAGAAATTAGAACATGTGCAAATGAATTTTTGTTATATAATTACAAGTGGCCGATCAGCTATTTTGATGTGGGTTTTTTTCGTTACCTTTTTGTATAAAAGACCCCTTGTGTTCCCTAACAGGCGTGCCGGCTGTGTTATATAGCTAGCACCATATTCTGCAGAACTGAAATAAAGGCAAATATCTTGATTTAGTGTGTTGATTGGCTCTTGCACACTGGGTGAATAACTTTATATTAAGGACAACATTCCTTCTCTAAATTCAAATAGCTATCATTCTTATTCTCTCTACCTCCAAAGCAAATGACACTTAAATAAGTAAGCCTCCTTAAACACCTGCAGTACACTACTAATGCAGTACTCTAATGGTCTTAACAGCAGTACTGTCTTCCAGTGTGTTTCCAGTGCCTTTTGCTATGCAAAATGAGAAATGAAACCGGGCATGTACAGATTTTTTTTGAGAGTCCCTGTAAAAACATCTATATTTTTGAAAAAAGAAATACCTTTCTATTGAAACAAACTTACATGGCATTTTTATGTTTTCTCATTGCCAGTGTAACAAAACATTTCAAAACCTTCACATTATCAAATAATTACATGCAAATGTATGCAATTAAACTTATTAATGTAAAATGTTGAAGAGAGAAAAATATTGTATATGTATTATATATTATAACTGTCATTATATGAAAGTCAGGCTTGAGGCTTACTTTTTAAAAAAAAAATTGTTCTCTGTTCAAAACAGTGTGTTTTTTGTTACAGAGGAAGCAAAAGGAAAAATCAAACCAAATGAGTGACAAAATCCTTAATACTCTTAGGTGTCTATATTCTGCATATCAAACTAACTAAGTAACTGACTAACTAAAACAGGCAATACAAGAGAAAAAAATTCTGAGGGTCTCTGTTATTTAAAATTCTACTAGCAAGTGTGAAAAAGCCTGAGCCATTTGGCTGTTCTCAGCTGTTGGCACTTTCAGAGCAATACTTAGCAGGCTTCCAGCTATCTATGGTCAAGAGATCCAGAGAATTAGAATAACTGCTTTTAGCTGACCAGGTGCTATATATAAGCCAATTGGTGTTTGCAGAACATGTAATGTTCTTTTGATGGTTTTCATTGTAATTATGCTGTGTCACTGCACTTCTATTGCACCTTTTTATTTCATGTTATATCATGTCTTATGTCTTACTGTGACAAGGCCAAACTCTATGTGATGAAATCTGACCCAGATCCAGGGACAGGAATAAAAAACATTCTTCCCTTCTTCCTCCTACAAAGCAGTAGCTGTGGACATTACCGGTAAATGTTATACCTAGGAACAGAAAGCAGCCCTGTTTACATTTGGACCGGTTTTAACAAGGATTTAGATTCAGTGTCAGGATAAAATCTGAAACTGAATTACTCTTGTCAAATTGTTGGACATCTAGAGAGACATCATATTATGCACATGACTTTTCATGCCTACGAGCTGTTTCAGAATTGAACAAAAAGAAAAGAGGTATTCCAAAGCTAGTTGAAATGGCACAGTTTTCCCAGTTCTCCCAGTAACATCTATTCACCAAATGCACCTGTTTACTAGATACATAAATTCAGATATATATTTTTCACCTCCGTGTTTTGTTTCTCTTTATAAATATACTCAAAATATTAATTACTTTATTTTTAGGATGGGGTGGATGTTAGCAGTTTACAAGTCTCTACTGGGATTTAGTTTCTATTGCTTGGCTCAATCCAATGGAAATACACCCAGCAACTTCAGTGTTTGTTTCTCAAAATATTTTTTTCCTCTCTCTGTACCTAAATCGGTGAACAATACAAATGTGTTTGTGGGTTTTGTTAAAGGAACTTTTCCTTGCCTCTTCTCCAGTTATTTAGGTGAGAGAGCAAGGCAAGGTTATTTGGTCTTATTTCTCTTAGAAAGTGAATTTTAAGTCTGGGTGCTAAAACTTTTTGTCAGTGAGTTCTATGACTTGTTCCTATAAAAACTATTTTTTATTCTGCTTGCACCTACAAATCCCCAAAGCTTTGTATAGATAATTGCATTCTATGCGCAGTTGTGAGCACGACAATAAGCAATCAGTCAATTCCATTACTGTGAGGGTGATACTGTGAGGGCTATACCCAATGTCATTTTTTCTCTGTAACACATGCACAACACACTCTGAGTTCCAGTGTTTTCCTGTTATTACATTTTAAATCATACAGCTAACAATAGCTTTATAGTGACTTGGAAGCATATCTGCTATGAATACAAATACCAAGAGACTAACAATTTTGTTTTAAAAAAGCAGGAGATTGATATATAATGAGATAAGCTGGTAGGAAAATACAACCTTGTTCCTTTCCATAATAATAATAATAATAATAATAATAGGGTTTTATTATTATTGTTGTTATTATTACTATTTTATAAAAAGAAATTTTATGCCTATGGTCAGAACATTATTTTCCTGTGTTAATGTCTACCATCAAAATCAAATGAAAAGGCAAGAATATAGTGATTAGAAGCTGTTGTCTTTTTATACCATAATGATAAATCTCTTGATTTTAACTGGTTTAAACAAATAAAACCACAGAATTTACTCAGAAATTTATCTTTGACACAATTCCGGAATTGGAAAATAATTATTCTTTTTAACCACCTGAAAAGAATAGCACTAGATAATACAGTGTTCCAGGCCTCACGTTTGTGGAGTGCTGTGCTTATCTGTTGACACAAAGCTGATACAAAAGTATTTTCCCTTACCTGTGGGATTTTTCCCCAAACAAATGGAATCCTGTAACGGAAGAAAGCCACCAGAATAATTCATGTTATTTATCTCAGCAAAAGACAATGGAAACGTACCTTAGTTTATTCCAAGGAATGAGGTTGCTGTCCCTGCGTTTGAAACATTAGACATAAGACACTCTAACAGAACATGCATGGAACATTATACATTTTCATGTTGCATTATTCTGATAGTACTTTTTGTGCAATATTAAGGATAATATCTCACTTATGGACTGATTTTCTGCACATAAATGCATATAAAATAAGTAGAGTCAGTCAGGAACTCTTTTAATTTACTGTAAAATATTTTTGTTAGCACATTGGGTATAGGTGATGAACTTCTGTGGTGAACAAGATGAACTTCTGTGAAAATATTCTGTTCAAATATTCACTAGATATCCAGAACCTCACCTCAAGAGGGGAATACATAACTTAAAAAAATATGTTTGAAACTAACTTTGGAATAGGAACTTGAAGTGGACTGTCCAGTATGGTCTGACCATAATGTTAATGGTTTTTCTAGAATATTTATGTCTTAATCCTGCAGTCCGATAAACAACTCAAAAGTCAGTTATCTCTCTTCTATTCTCTTGAACATCAGAACTACAAGACTAAATTATCTCTCTTGTAATGACTATCTAGTCCAATGTATAATCACTTGGTAAAAATTGTAAAAGTTCCAGCATTACAAGGCTGGGTGCTTAAAACAGGATTGCTGGTTACTCAACTGGGCTGTCATAGATAAAAGTTCAATTTATATTGTAGCATGACTTTTTGAAAAGACATCTCTGAGTATACTGTAGTAGAGTATCTTGTCAGAGAAGTACAGTTTTGCAATGGCAAAAATATTTATTTCCCAGATTTTTCGGTTAAAAATAAAGAAAATCCTTAATTTTCTCCCAAATAAGAATGTATCATTAGGACAAAACAGTATTTTTTTTCTCTAGGTCCATTTTTTCTCCTCAGTACATGCATGCATATTCCAGATTCTAAATGCATGTTTTGCTAAACATGTTTTTTTCCCTTTTTTCCCTAAAATAATACATATTTTAGTCCCTTTGTCAAAATACATACTCTGATGTTATATTTTTATTCCTTTATAAATATATATGTGCAACTTCGGGGGGGAGTTCTTCAGTGCATGATATGTCTATATCTCCCATATCTCATAAAACTTGTTAAGGAGGAAAAATTTCTGAAAGTCACCTGCTATGGAAATACTACTGTAGAGTCATAGTGGCATCACTATGCTTACAGCAGTTTACATAGAAGAAAATGCTATTCATTTGCCAAATATAAAATCTTTTTCACCACTTGAAAATACTGCTGCTACTATGGAGAAATGCTTTTTTAAATATATATTGTTCATTTTTAAGAAAAACACAATTATCTTCAAGAGTATGAAGAATTAAGTGCCTCATTTTTCTTGAAATTATCGTAAACTTGCATGCTGAACATAGAAACACAGAATCTTCTTTATCTTAATAACAATGACATAGAAAATGTCATAGAAAAATGACATTGATTAAGAGATAAAGTAGAAAAAAATCTACTGCCATCAGTATCTCTCCTCATTTTTAAGGAAGGAAAGGAAATTACTAAGCAAAATGGTTATTTGAGTGGTATTTATACTTTGCACCGAATGTCAAATAGCACAAAAGGGCATAAGGCTAAATGCTACATTAGGTACCCTCCTACAAAAATCAGAGCCTTAAAGCTTGCTCAGTAGTCATAACTGCTGAAGCTCATCTTTTGTTTTCTGTTCATTTCTGTCTGGCAAGAATTTGAAGAACAAATATCTGGATGAAATCTCTAGTTCTGTGTAATCAAGGGTCCCAGACAATTCTTTATTTGAATACTCTCTAACTCCAAGCCAAGTTTCCTGCCTGTTCCCATGGGCAATTCCAGCAGCTGGAGAGATATTTCAGAGACCTGCTAAACCAGGAGCTGAAGAATGAACTAAATTCCATTTCAGAAACTAAACTATTCCACAGGAGATAACCTGGGTAGTATGGGATTTGATATTGTTGGATAAAGCAACATAAACTTCAAATTGTCTTGCTTCCCAGCAATGTGGCTAGCAGAGGTCATAGGGCAAACGTATTTACAGCCACAGATTGCTGATGAAAAAGCTATCATGGTAACAATTGATAAAAGACTGAGAGATGCTAAGCCAAGAAGTAATGCACAAAGCATTCATAGATTTAGGTGTGAAAAAAATACCTAAAAATAATTTATTTTAAAGTCTGTGTGAGTGGGAATATAGCTTTGTGCATATAGCTTATCTAAGAAATTTTGCTTCTTTCATCAACCAAAGAAAAAATCATGACATATTCCTGATTTTAAACCATGGCCAACTGGACTTGTTTTGCATAAATAAGAGACAATTATAAGTAAGTACCATTTGCATCTGGATGATTATCCTAATCCTGAGAATTTTAATCAAGTCCTAAATTTTCCATTTCAGAAAAAAAAATGTTAAACTTTTTATTTAATTAAAACTGTGTTGAAACCAAAATTAATACTGACCTTTGAGCAAATTTAAATCAAGGTCTGAACTGTGTCCATCACCATTTTATACCTATGAAATTAAATCTTTAAAACCACATCAAAAATGTAAGAGAAGAAGGAAAGTGTATTTCATGTGAGAAGTAAGAATGTCCTAGATGTTGTGTTCAAGCAAACATGAGCCATGGCAAGCCTCATCAGAACTATACAGGAAACAAGGAGAAAGGCAAAGCTTAAGGAAGAAACTGAACAACTGCAATCCTACTAACAATTTTCTACCACTCAATAAAAACTTGTCAGTAAGAGAAAGCACAGATGTAGCATCACGAAGAAAAATCTTATGTTCCCTTGTGTACAAATCCTGCCAGATTAGCTGTGATTAAGTATCGTTAAACTAGCAATTTGTGCAGTTGGGACATTTTGCAATGGTTATCTTGTGAGACATCACAGAGTTTGGTCTGAGGGAATCATTGCCACACTTTTCTAGTCCAAGTTGCACTACACTTTGACTTCCTTTCTTTCTTTTGTATTTTAAATTTAGATTTCAAATTTACAATGGTGAAAGTAGGAGAAAATAGAAGAAAATCATATTGGCATGATGATTGATGTCAGCCCAAAATGCAGCTGTGTATAACAGCAGTCCAGGAGACAGAAGAGGCTGGCTCTAAGCCTGTCTTTCCCAACCCTCCCAAATCACTTCACTGGTGACACCTTTGACTCAAAATGTCACAGCAGCACTGAAAATAATTTTTATGTTTTCTTAGCCAGTCTGGTTTTGTGATCTGTCTTTTCATTTATTCCCAATTAATGCATCTTTTTCTTCTCTCTGATCTCTAAAATAAGATTTACCTGGTTCACAAGTTTGCTGACCAGTAGTGGTCATGGCTTGACGGACTGGAACCTCCTGGTATTATCCTCTGTCTGTACTTTTCCCTACCACATTTGTCTCTAAAACAGACAATTCAATTTTATGCAAAATAACTACTTGTTATTACTATAAACCAAAATCACACCAAAAAAATTTGGGCAATATTACCTGACTGCCAGGTAACTGCTATCACAGCTGAAAAACCTTGAAACAAGCTCAGGCCAAAACAAGCCCAGACAAGTCCCGAAACCCTGCTCTGTCAGGCCAGGCTGTTGCCTTTTTACTTTTACTACAACAGTACCAGTATGAAACCTGTCATATGATTGAAAATATAACTAAGAAACCAAATAAATTCCTGTGTCATTGTCCTGCATACTATTCCTTGCTAAGGTCCTTGCTAAGGAGTGTTTTAATCTGGCTAATGTTGGGGAATGATTATAGGGGTTGCAGCTACTGCATTAACCATATATCCATTTTCAGGCCTTGATTCAGAGACTAAAAAGGGTCGATTTAAAGAAATTTAAAGGATTGCTGTAAGAAAAGGAAGTTGTGTTGGAAGGCTACATTTAGGGAAGTTACACTTTCAAGTTCTAGATAGTTTTTACTTGATTGAGGGATGAAAGAAAAATAATATAAGTTTATTTGTGAAAATAGTAGTGTTTTAAGGAGGAAAGCCAGAGCCATACCACGATAGATACAGGCAGATCACGAGGAATGACTATTCTTGATAGCATTTTCTTTTACAATAAAGTTCTGAATATTCTATTTGGAGTATTGTTTTACTCTCACAACAAAAGATTTGGTATTTTATTGATGTTGGAAAGAGCTTTCCTAGAGATGTATGGAAAATCATTACAACATTGAGATTATTTAAATTTTAAAAGTTTTTATTTTTAGACAGAATAGTGGGTGGCATTCAGGAAAGCAAATGAACTGTTTAAACCACCAATAAACTGACAATGTTTTCCTGCTGAATATGAGGCAACAATTATTACCAGTATGAATGTGACATTATAAGCAACCGAATACCTTATACTCTGACATACATGACAATAATGTGTACATATTATATAATTTTCTTCTTAAATAACACCAGTTAATGGTTTATATGTACTCTTTTACTACTAGCTTCTTATAATTTCATGTTCCTTTCTATAAAATAATTCTAGCAAATCCCAGTTTGTCTATGTTAGAAAATTTACCCTTCATGTTACGTAATCTCAAAATTTTAGGTTAAATTATTTATTTCCAATGCCTAAGAATTCAAATCTCATTTTTCATTTAGAAATATTTCTAGCTTTTAGAGTTACAAAGAAGGTCATGGGCATGTAAATTTTCTTCAGGATTGAAAGCACAAAATATAAATTACAATGAATCTTTAAAGATGTTTTGTTTATTTTCAAAACAGACAAAAACAGTGGGAGGGAAATATCAATTCCTACTTCTTAGTTTTCATGACTACCTTTGGTATTTGGTTTCGATGGGTTTTTGCAACAGCAAATTTAATTGATGAAATATTTCTGAGCCAAATATATTTCATTGCATGCATTCATACAGGTGCCAACAGGGATCATATTCTCCTCAAAATCAACATGTTTGCATTGAAGGTTTAGAGCATAGTTTATCTATTATTTAACTGTCAGCAATGTTTTCTAACTGTTTAAAATTCTATTTCTGCTGAAAAACAAGTGGCCTTGAATTGTGACTTGGAATTTTTTAAAGATTTTTTTCTGTAAGTGAATAGGTAAGAATGAACATTGCTAAGAAGAGTCATCCTTGAAGAACAAGAAACTGAATTTCTCTACCAGTGACATAAAAGTCCACAGTTGTTTAAACTAGTCAATTTTTGCTTTGTTTTTAAGAGCTAGATCACAAAGATACAGTGAAATCAATGTCTTCATCCTGTATTTTAAGAATTACTGGTATCAATAACATTGTTTTTATAAAATACCCCTCCTATAGCCTATGAAAATGCTATGTAAAAATGACTGTCTACAATCAATCCTTAAAATTAAATATGTATGTAAACCTTGAAAAGCCCAGCAAAACCAGTTATATTACACACCATTAAAGCTCCAAGTGACTTTTTCTGAAGTGTAACTACAAAAACATCTGGGCTGTCTCAGGGCACAAATTAATCCAAGATTAAAAAAAAAAATAAGAAAAACCAAACAAAATGTACACAAGAAAAAACACAACATAGAAACAAACTGCAGCAGCAAAGGCACAGGTAAATCATCACTGAACTTGGCCAAGTATATTTAATAAACACTTGGATGAAAAATTAAAACTGCCTTGTATCTTAATGGGAGACTGTGTTTAGAAGGATCAAACATGCATTAGAGCAATACAGTCACCAGTAGCTGTCAGTTCAGCCAAATGACTTAGCTGCAGGATGCCTTCTGTGCGTCATAAAGCCTCCTCAATCTGACAAACGTTCTGCCACTTGCTGCAGATGCATGGCTATTGTGCACAGCAAGGACTGAATATGTCATTACAACCCCGTGTATCCCTAATTTGTATTGTCACGTGAGAGCTCAAACCTGGAATGAGGCCCTGAAGGCACAAGAACTAATGAACTCTGCTTGGCATTGGAAGAGTAATCCATCACCGACATGCGGTGGCCCTTTTCTTTTGACTGCGTTGATGAAATTTTTCTAATCTCTCATGCTAAGTGACATTTTCTTAACTGTGCAAGGCAGAATGTTCTCCTAGCATTAACCCTCCCATAACAAAATACACCATGATTAGAATATTTTAAGTTAATTTAAAGTAATTCTATTAGCCCAGTCTTCCCTGTTTAGCTATGGACTTAGAAAATAAATACAGACCTAAATGAACACTGTTTGTTTCAGTGTTATATTAGTAACAATTATCTCAAACCAAATAGACATATGGATTTCAGTAGCAAGCCAGTTTGATTAACTTTAATATTAATGTTAACACTAACATCAAGGGGCATATATTGTGTTAATCTATTTAATTTTAAATATCTTTTTCCCCAATCCTATTAAATTTGGTACAAAGATTTTCAGATTTCCAGTTCTCTGCATCAAAACCTTTGCTTCAATACAGAAAAATTTGAAAATCATGAGATTCTAAAAAGGATTTTCAAGAAAAGTTAGCTGCCCTGACTTTGTATTTTTCTAACATAAGTAAATGTTCTCATATTTAAAAGAGGAGCTGGACAAGAGGTTTGCATGAATTATATTTTTTTTCTGTTTGGAAATATTTTACTTCCTTTAACAATAATTTGATAATTCTAATAAGAACCAACTATTATGGATGTACCATGAGAGAAATTCCAAGTTATCTACTTTCATTAGCCATTTCCTGCTCCAAGCTGCCCAATTATTTACAGTATAGAATAGTTAGCAGGTGCCTATTGCATACCTGAGTCAGAAAAACTAAGAGTGATTTGTATCAGGCAAAAGCTAGACTTGAAAATAAGACAAGTTCTCTCACCTTGATCAGCCTGACTGGCTTTATCCAGTTCAAAAGACAATAGCAGCCAGGTAGAAGATATTTAGTGAAACAAGCAAAAATTCTTTCTCTGAGATGTTCTCAGTTTTCTTCACTCAGACCCTTAGGACTTCCAGAACCTGCATCTAACTCACCATGTCGCAGTAGACAGCATGTTGTTGTGACTAGCACTGGACCTTACTGCCAAGAATGTACTGAATCCTTTCTTCAAATATCTGATGTGTTTAGCCTCCATAAAACTGTTAGTATTATCTTCAAATCTTAGGCTGGTGGCATTTATGGGGTTTGATACTTACAATGTCACAGTGACGTTTTCCTTCTCTTTTTCTATTAGCTCAGGTGCGTATCACCAAACTGACTAAGTAATGTCTCAGTGTAATGGGAACTGGAGTGAAGTTCTTGCTTCTAGGTTATTTATAACCTCTAGGTTATAAACCTAGAGGTTAACGTCTAGGTTATTTATACTCACAGTTTGTTGTGTTGACTTAATTTGTTGACTTAATTTTGAATAAAGCTTGATCCATCATAAAAATTCTCAGAACATCTGTCAGATCAATCCAAGCTTTGGATGCAAAAGCTGATCAACCATTTACATTTCAAATTATGAGGGGCTATTGTGAAATCCTGGAGTAAACAGTTTATGCCAACCCTGTCAGTCCTTCTGCATCTCAGTATATTTCATTTCAGTTACATTTCTGATGTTTGCAGTGAAAATAGTCTAACTACTTTTGAGAAGCTGAACTGTATTAACATAGCCAAAAATTCAATTATGCTAGAAAATTTTTAAGTTATGGGTAGTTAAAAATGGGATCAACTTAGTAGAATTATATTTATAGGAAAATATTTAGGACACATCCATGCAAAGAAAAATATTTATTCAGTAAAATAAAAACTGAAAACTGTCACCGTTTAGGCTGAGCTGGCCACTAAATGAATTATAAGTATCCTTTAACCTTCCTCTCCCTTCCCAGAAGAGAAGACAGGGAGAATAAGAGAAGGAGAGAATAAAAGAGAGAGAGAGAGACTTAAGGCTGAAAAGAAACTAAACTACTTTAATGAAATATTAATAATAAAAAGAAAATATAATATCAATAAGAAAATAAACATATACAACACATACAAAACCAATATCAAACTCCCAGGAGACGATCACATCACTGGCAGGCACTGGCAAAGTCCCAGGCTGGACTCAGCAATGGATGGGAACTGGATTCAGAAATGCATGGATCAGGATCCAAGGCAGACAAACAGACAGAGGACAGAGTCATCCTCAGATGCTGGCCACTGAAGAAGAGAGTTTGACCCCTTTGGTCCCTCAGCTTTTGCACTGAACATGACGCAGATGGGATGGAATACCCTGTTGTCAATTTTAAGTCAGCAGTCCTGTTCCCTTTACACTTTTCCACTTCCAACCTTCCAGCTTGGTACATAATTAAGTTAGCTGCCCTTGGTGCTTATACCGATAAGTATAATCAAGAGCCTCTCTGTATACCATTCTTTGGTATTAACTATAAACATCACACCTTATCACTCTGGAAGTAGACATTGTCTGAAAAATATGCTGTTAATTTCAGAGAGCAAAGTTACTAAGAAGAAACTTGACTGAGAAGTTAAATTACCGAAAATGAAATTGGTTCTGTTCTATCTCAAACCAGAACAAAGAATTTTTTCTAAACTTTTCCAGGAGTACTTTGTGAAAAGCCTGAAAAATTAGAATTGAGCTTTAATCTGAGTGTGTTGATGAAGACAGGAGCATTGTAAACTCATAATTATCTCCTAATTGAAAACTTATGTTATGATGAAGATGAAGATTAAAATAATAATGATCTAGGTCAAGAATACCTATTATATTTAGAGAATGAATTGTTACAGAGGAGTGCTTTGGCCTTGATTCTGGACTAAGGTCAGGCTAGGTCATAACTGTGATCTCTTCTACCTTAAACTTACTAAAATAGTACCAAAGAAAGTTTATTCAAAGTCTGTGATTGAGTAGGGTGCTATATAATCTTATCTAGGCTCTCTTTCCTTTAAAAGGTAGAACCATATGATCTTCTGAGGTCCCTTCCAACCCAGGCTGTTCTATGATTCTCTAATTTTATTCATTTAGTGCATTAGTTTAAGACGGGATGATAAAACATACCTCAGGACAAATAGTTCTTAAAATTTAGATTTTCCCTAAGCAGTCATGTTAAGTGTCACCTAGTACCCATCTTGAGACAGGATGACATACTTTCTTGGTAGCAACAGGTTATTTGAAAGAGAAAGGGACGAATTATGATATTCATTTCTAGTTATACTTTGACAGAAATATTTAGGCAGAAAAAACTATCAAGGACTGAAACTCACTGAAGCACAGTCCTGGGTCTGTTGAATTGCAGATACTGCTTCATGATGTTTGCTGATTCTCCTGTGCACTGGAAAATCTATTTTCTCTAGGAATGTTGGGTCAGTAGACAAAAGCTTACCCCAGCTGCAGAATTAACCTGCCGTAGTGTGCACATGACATTCAAATCCAGCCTGAATGCACACTTGCTATGCTGCTCCTGACCAGAGGAAGCTAAGCCTCTACTTCACTGTTCATTATTTTACTATTTCACTTTGCCTAATGATTTTTCATCTGCCCATTTGGCTTATTCTTGATATCCTCTTCTCAACCCACAAAATGATCATCCTTAATGACACTAATACCTGGCACCTTCAATCCCACCATTTAAAGTGCTGTTAAACCAAGTGCTGTAATGAGACCCTTCAAGGATACTATTCTGTGGAAATTGATAAATTAGGCTCTTAAGTTTTTCTGGAGTTATGTTAAACGATCAGTCCCCACTTCACAAGACAAGGAGTATTGTATGTGGAGCAATTCTTATTAGGATGCTTGGCAGCAATTTCATCCAAGTAAGTTCAGTACAGACAGTTGCAACGTTTTTGGAAGACTGTTCATCTGACCTTGGTTCTTCTGATTTCAGAAGATTTACATTATTACAGATAAAAATTATTATCATGCAGATAATAAATATCCATTTCACTTCTATTAAGCTACTTTTTTAATGCTGAGCTTTTATTAATCACTTTTATGTCATAATTGTCTTTTGCATTCTTATGTTTAAACTTTTATTTAAAATGCACATTTTTTAAAAATAGGAAATTATCTTTCTTTTCTTAATAATGCAATGGGAAATAGTTACTTATTAAAGAATTTTAGAAAATAAATTTTCTTCTGGAAACAAAATTCCAAGATCATATTTTTTCAATTTCTAATCATAGAATCATGGAATCATAGAACGTGTTGGGTTGGAAGGGACATTTAAAGGCCATCTAGTCCACCCCCCCCTGCAGTAAGCGGGGACATCTTTAACTAGACTAAACTGCTCTGAGCCTCATCAAGCCTGACCTTGAATGTCTCCAGGGATGGGGCCTCTACCATCTCTCTGGGAAACCTGTTCCAGTGTCTTACCACCCTCATTGTAAAGAACTTCTTCCTAATGTCTAATCTAAACCTACCCTGCTCTATCTTAAAACCATTGTCCTTCATCCTATCTCTACATGCCCTTGCAGTCGCTCCCCAGCTTTCTTGTAGGCCCCCTTCAGATACTGGAAGGCTGCTATAAGATCTCCAATGGGCATTCTCTTCTCCAGGCTGAACAACCCCAACTCTCTCAGCCTGATTTCATAGGAGAGGTGCTTCAGCCTTCAGGCCCTCCTCTGGACCTGCTCCAACAGGTTCACATCCTTCTTCTGCTGAGGGCTCCAGAACTGGACACAGTACTCCAGGTGGGGTCTCACCAAAGCAGAGTAGAGGGGAAGAACGACCTCTTGCAATCTGCTGGCCACCCTTCTTTTGATGCAATCCAGGATGCAATTGGCTTTCTGGTCTTCAAGTGTGCACTGTTGTCTCATATCCAGCTTTTCATCCACCAGTACTCTCAAGTCCTTTTCTACAGGGCTGCTCTCTACCACATCCTTCCCCTGCCTGTATTAAAAATGAGGATTGCCCTCACCTATGTGCAGGACCTTGCACTTGGCCTTGTTGAACTTCATAAGATTTGCATGGGTCCACCTCTCAAGCCTGTCCAGGTCCCTCTGGATGACATCCCGTCCCTCTGACATGTCAATATCTTCACTTAGCTAATTGAAATGCACATTTAAAGGTTTCCACAGAAAATTATAACATTATAAATTATAAAATGTCAAGGGAAAATAATTTTAAATCCTGATGGAATAAATATTATATAGATTTAATGAAAAGAAAATCAAAACTAAATTGGTATAGGCAGTCTTACACAAAAGTGATGAAATCTAGTTTGTCTGCACAATGGACAGAGTTTCAAGGAACTTTATTCTGATCAACTTAAAAAAATATCAAATAAGTTTTACTTACTATCATTTATGGGTTTAGTTTTTATTTTTAATTAATCGCTGTGCTTATTTTGTCTTCGACATCAACTTGTACAGTAACTTAAACGCTACATCTCTTGACTGCACTGTTTTATGAGATTTGTTAAAATTTTGTTTCCTGTCAGCAGGTAGAGCCTTATAATTTTCTCCAAATGTATTTATATATTATGATTTTCTCCAAATGTATTTATATATTTACAGACTAAGTCTCCAGTATTATCTATTCATCTCAATCCCATTTAAGCAGGATAAACCAGGCAGACTACGTTTTGAGCTCTGCACCTGATGATACAATTGTGTGACTATATGAATTCCTTGGCTTGGATTTAATTATCTTGCATTTTTATACCTTCAGGAAGAAAAAGTAAATTACAAAGTTGATATTAATAGATAGCCTATGCCTATTCCAATGATTCTTATGATTATTCTTGTGATTATTCCTTTAATATATCCTAAGACATGTTTAATATAAAAATGGTAGAAGATCTTATGTCTGGGTATTATATCACAAACAAGGAAAAAATGCCAGCTGAACATGTGCCCCCCTCAATACTTGTACAACAAACATATTCCTGAGCATGTTGGAAGAAAGGTTGTGCCTACGAAATCTTCCCAAGAAACCTTCTCTAGCTCAATAACTATTTTAATTACTTGTGTTGAATATTTATCCCAATGGGGATGCTTCTTAAAAATACAATAAAAGTCTGAATAAGGTGGAGATAAACCACAGGAATGAATAAGGAGCATTTAATAATCTTTTAATTCTAAATTGTTCATCACAATTTTTTCTTTTTTGGGATTGTTTCATTTTTTTGTCTTTGTTAGGTTTTTTTTAATGCTTACAGCTGCTTTATCAAAAATAAAATAATGGTTTTAACTAAGCACAGCAATACAAAGCAGTACCGTGTCCTGACTGACAATACTTTTGTACTTTTTCTACTTTAGTAGTAGAGAATACTGATGCTGGACTTCAAAACACCCTCTTGTTTTTGTTGCTTTGTTTATTCTGTATCTAAAGGGATTACTGCTGATATAAAAAAAAAAAAAAAGGAGAAAGCAATTCTATTATATTTCCAACAATTGTAAATAATTATTTTAATCTTTTCATTATGATTTAAGTCTTGTATTTATTTCGATCTGCTGATCTTCAGTTTCAAGCAAGTTGTTGGACCCAACCTTTAAGAGCAAAACCTTTGCTAGTGACATGGACAGTAGGATTGAGTGCACCCTCAAGTTTGCTGATGCAAGTTTACTGATGACACCAAGCTGTGTGGTGTGGTCGACATGCTGAAGGGAAGGGATGCCATCAAGAGGGACCTGGACAGGCTTGAGTGGCGGGCCCATGCAAACCTCACGAATTTCAACAAGGCCAAGTGCAAGGTCCTGAGCATGGGTTGAGGCAATCCCAAACACAAATACAGGCTGGGCAAAGAATGGATGGAGAGCTGCCCTGCTGAGAAAGACTTGCAGGTGCTGATTGATGAGAAGCTCAACATGAGCCAACAATGTATGCTTGCAGCCCAGAAGGACAACGACATCCTGGGCTGCATCAAAAGAAGTGTGGTGAGCAGGTCGAGGGAAGTGATTCTGACCCTCTTCTGGCCCCACCAGGAGTACTGCATCCAACTCTGGAGTCCTCAGCAGAAGGATGTGAACCTGTTGAAGTGAGTCCAGAGGAGGGTCACAAAGATGATCAGAGGGCTGGACCATCTCTCCTTCCAGTATCTGAGGGGGGCTTACAGAAAACCTGGAGAGGCACTTTTTACAAGGACATGTAGTGTTAGGACAAGAGGTAGTGGCTTCAAACTGGAAAACGGTAGATTTAGATTAGATATCAGGAAGAAATTATTACTATGAGGATAGTGAGGCACCGGAACAGATTTCCCAGAGAAGTTGTGGAAGGCCTATCCCTGGAAGTGTTCAAGGCATGTTGCATAATCAGTCTCAGTGTTTTAAATTGCTAACAATTTTAAATAATCTTAAAAGAAAAAGGAAGTGACCTTTTTTTTTCTCTGAAGTCAAAGGATGTGAGCTACATTCCTATTAGCACTTGATGCTCATACTCTGACACACTAAAATATCTTTCTCTTGACTTGTTCTGATTTTAAAAACCGAAGTTATATTTTATATTCTGTTGTATGTATCAATAATTCTGTGTTGTTCTTAGGTTTAGTATTGTTGGTTAAAGAAATACGAGGAAAAACATTCACTTGTCTTTCTCTTAAAATATAACCGTACTAAGAGTTCCTCCTTGACCACGAGTCAGCCTTTGTCTAAATTACACATTAGAAAGCAGCTTTGGTTTCTTAGGAAAAGTAATAAATTTTCCTGCTTCTCTGCCTCATTAGAACCCATTGCCTGTATCATCTGGATGATGATGATGATGATATAGAGTTTCAAAGACACCCCAACCAATTGGGATGGAGTTTGCTTAATGAATTATACAGTGTTGCAATGGAAACATTGCATTTGGATTATTTTTAAAGTTTTGTGTGAAAAACAACCTATTGTGCAAATAAGAATTTGCGTACAATATTTTCCTTCTTTGTAAGTTAGATGTTGTATAGCATTGTTCTTTTAAACTACTGAGATTAGTTTTTTTATATTGTTATTACATTTCACCTAATCTCTGTCCTCTTCTATTGATTAGATACTTCAACAACGTAAGCTTCTGATACCATATTCTTTTCAAATTTAATAAATGCATATCTGAGTTTTATAATGAATCCCTAAAGTGTTTGATCATATGCATGCTTTTACAGCACTTCTTGCACTGGGAGAATACTCAAATGTCAAACAAACTAAATGCAAGTTTTAATACAGCCATCCAAAAGAAGGAAGTTAGGACACCTGTCAAAAGTGTGCACTCCAGGTGACAGCAATATAATTGCTGCGGGCAGGCTGATTAATAACCATTTTTGGAGTCTTATCAGTAAATAATATACAATTTTATTCAGATTAAAAATAAAAGGCAAAGCTTTCTTCAGAACAATTTCTTTTTTCAGTTATGATGAGTAACTCCTGACATAAGAGTGCAAATTTCTTAATGTTACTTACATACTTTTAGGGAGATATAATACAACAGTATATCCCAGATGACAGATATATAGACTTTCCATTATTTCTGGGAATACTTCCTTGAATATAAGAACTGGGAAAGAACTAGACACGAAACACATAAAGAGTAATTTTTTTGCAGCACAAAAGTCCTTTTTGAAAGTGGATACCTGGGCATAGAAAAGACAGTTGATCATTTCTCATGCTTTATGTAAATTTTGTAGGTGGATGAAAACTGCTGGGAGGGATTTGACTGCTGCAAATATATATGAACCATGAGAAAATTCCAATTTCAGACTTATTTAAGGCAGAAAATAGAAAGCTTGAACTGCAATCAGGTCCTGAATCTTCCTGATTTTTCAGTCTCCTGAAATGGAGAGTTGTCATCAGAATAATCTCTTCCTAACTTGGATAACAATAGCCCAATAAAGGCTAAGAACAGTCAATTGCAATGAACTATAAAGCACTGATAGTATTGAAGGAAACATAAATATGATAAAAAATAATGACAGAAGATAAATGAATGTCTTCTCATTTGCCTCTGACTTTCAGAATTACACAAACATGGAATTCTACTAATTAAACCTGACTTAAAAAACTTGACTTTTATTTAGTGTAACAAATTCAATAACATAAATTTATTTGTTTAAATTAAAGACTAATTAGTACAAAATAAATTAGATTAGGCACACTAATTGCCTATATGCTATTAGAAAATTATACATTCAGGTGTTATTTTCACTTTTGAATATTAACATTAAATTATCAACCTTTTTTACTCAGTTTCTAACTTCGGAATTTTAGACAATTATTATTGTAAAGTCCAATTTTTTTGAGAGCACTGTAAAGTCTAAGCAGCTCCCAGGACACCCATTAACACAAAATTTCATATAAATCAAAAGAGAATTCATGAAGACTATCTTCACAGACATACCCAGAAAAGAAGAATATATCTTCAGAAGACCATTCATATGGTCCTTCCTTTTGGATTCTTGAATGAATTTGAAAAGTTGCATATCAAAAAAAGTTTAGATTATTGCTTTACAAAGAGGTAAACTCAGGTGAATTAAAAAGACCAAAAGAGTAAGAGACATTCACTATGCAACTTCACTTCATATGCGTATTTCAGGGGAAATGGCTTTGGACTTAAAACATTTCTTTCAGATATCCAAGAAGCAAGGGATTCAGAAATGCAACCAGCCGTATGCATGTATTCTTAAGATTTTGGTCCTTGCTAGTGTAAAGCTACCATGCTAAGCTGCTATTTTCCATCTCCCATGACTGGCGTTATTGAACTAAATTTTTTTAAAGAATAAAGTCTTCTGAATAGGTATTCTAGGTAGTTGTAGATGATAACCACTCTTTCTGTCAGAGTCGTTTGAGAAACCGCTTTGTATGGAAAACTTTGTATGTTTTCTGCTATCTCTCATATTAAAATGAGATCATTAACTGTTTTAATAGAAGCTACTTTGCCTTCACAGGTGTCTAAACAGTGTTTAATATGCCAGAGTCCTGACTTCTAAAAATTAATCCAAATTACAAAGCTCTTCATGCAGTGTGTTTATTCAATCCTGTCTCTAGTAAACTAGGGGTTATAAATGTGATTAGATATTTATGTCCATGCAGATATACACTAGTTGGTTTTGTTTGTTTTTATATGAATGCAGGTTTACCTCTGTTCTTTTTCTAATAGTCATTAATGACAAAGCAAGAGAATAAGTGCAATAAATATAAAAGCTATATTAGACACATACCTGTTGGCTTAAATTAAGTTTTCCCACTTTGTGTGTTTCATGGTGCTACTCACATAAAAGATGCTGAAATTTAATTATGACTGATGAATTCAAGTTATTACAACAAGAAACAGAGCAGGCAAGAAGGGCTGATTTGAACATCCAGATCATTCAGACCATCTATGTGCCATTGTCTCCTGTGACTGATTTATTTATATAGTAGGTATATGTATTTCTTTTATTTTTTTTAACTCATAGCTACAGAACAAAAAAAAAAATTATACTACCCATGCATTTCCATATTACCAGTTTTTGCCTGTAAATACCCCTTTTCTCCCTCTGCTCACTTTGGGATCTAGTGAGGGAGCCATTTGCACGGTTTCTTCAGTGTTATTATGTGCTGAAATTGGCTTTATGCAATGAAATCAGTAACTAGGTGTTCAGCAGTGGCAGGGAGCAAAACTGATGCCATAATGAGGTAGTGCAGGAAAAAAAAGAAATGAAAAAAAAATATTAAAAGCAAATAAACTGCAAGGAGCTAAAACAATTTTCGTAGACAGTTATATGCCTTGTGTATATTCCACTCTGATTCAACAAAATTAAAAAGATGGACAGACTTTTGGCATGTTTCTATGAGCAGTGCTACAAATCACTGAACTGTGGCCAGGAGGAATTGCATACCCACACATCACTGCATGTGTTGACCAAAGTCAGTAACTCTTACAGCAATCAGGATTGTTTTATCTGTATTTCACTATCAGTCAGACAGCAAGTCTTACCACGCAGATAGTGTTTATTAGGTAAAAAGTCATGGTTGTGTGATCTTGCATACCCAGTTTATAATCTCAAACTCAGTTGAATTCATGCCAAACAATTAGTTTACCAACGTACCAGATTTACAGGTCTAGATTTGACAGATTTGGTGTCAGTTTACCAACTCTGTATGTAGAGTATACGTCCATCTTTGGTGACTGTTTCTTTTTGGACATCAGAGATGGGGTTCATGTCAGCTTATTTTAGCCATCTGAAGTCTAGGTGTCTTACCAAGGCCAAATATCTGGGCTCCTTTTTAGTCACCAGTGATATAAAGATGCCATTTACACATTTTTTTCAGATGGGTATCTCCCTGGAGTTGTCTTTCTCTGCTGACTAGAAAGGTATTTTTTAATTATGTGTACTAAATGTCTAGATTTAATCCATCTAAAATCAAAAGAAGTTAATTCCACTACAAGGAATGAATGGAGGAATATGTTTTTGTGAAAGTGTTCTTAAATGTTATTACTCTGAATGATTGCCCAACCTGCCTATATATGACGTATATGTGTTGTCTGATTGCCCTTGAAATGTGTGGAAAAATATCTCCATTCTCAGCTGTCCTCTTATTAAGACTCAGTTCCACAGGGCAGACATTTAAATTCAGAGAACTTCACCACATACTTAAAATTAGTGCATGATTAAGCACTTTCTTGAAATGAGAGCCAACATTTTTCTCTCATCATGTTACAGGTTTATACTCTAGCTGTCTTAATGAAAGAATAGTTGTGGGTATGGAAATACAGCAAATCCATACCGAACACAGCCTTCAATTAGTGCTAAGGACTGAATTCAATTGCTATCATTACCACCATAGCCACTTTCCTTGCCCTACAAGCGGTGGTAGCTGTTCTCATACAGTAGTCAGTTGTGCAAAGGCTGTAGCAGCATTTCAGAGAGAGATGTTACTGGCTGTTGTGTTTGGCCAATTAAAAGAACTGCATTTTCTACATCTATAATTCCTCTCCCTTTTTTCACCTGTAATATTTTATATTGCTCTACACAGCACACTAACTTTAATGCTTTTGATATACAGTGTACATGCTATAAAGCTGAGGTTATAGATGCTTTCATTTTTTATATCTCCCAAGCTTGCTTTGAGAGCACAAGAGGCTGTCTGGGCTGTCACTGTGATTAATTGGAAACCATACTGCCAAAAAGGTAGAAGGGAGGTCAGGTCATATGAAGCGTAGGCAACTCACGGTCAGACATTTTCTAACTTCCAAGTGCATAGTGTTTCAACATTAAAAATGTTCTTTACAAATATTTTGAGTAGATGTAAATGCAGTTATACATGCTTCTGTGGCTGTAATTCCCATAGCTAGGGAAAAATTTTAGAAAAGACTGAAATCTTATTATTTCAGTTCTCAAAACTATGACCACAGTCTCTAGATCTACTAGATCCCTGAAGCTAATGGATTAAACAATACCACACAACTCCATACTGTATCTAAGTAATGATATGATAAGAACTAATGATATCCAACATACATTCCTGAAGCACATGTGTTAGTGAGTCTCCGTCTCTGGAGACATTCAAAACCTGCCTGTACAAGTTCCTGTGCAACCTGCTCTAGGAGGACCTGCTTTGGCAGGGTGGTTGGACTAGATGAGCTCCAGAGGTCCCTTCCAACCCCGTATCGTTATGTGATTCTGTGATTCTATGATTCCCATTATACACAAGAAAGGGCCAGACTCAGAAACTATGGATTTTAATTTTAAAAAAGCAGAAACTGACTTCCCTTCACTCACATTTTTTAACCCTGTCAGCTTTCTCCAGGTTGATGCTGTCTAGCTGTGTTTCCTCTTATTTTCCCTCACTCTGTCCATTCTTCCCACCTCAGTATTTCAAGACTTCTCACGTTATCAAGTCATAGAACGACAGAATGATTTAAGTTGGATGGGACCTTTAAAGATCATCTCGTCCATTCCCCCATCATAGGTAGGGTCATTTTTCACTAAATAAGGTCGCTTAAAGCCCCATCCAACCTGGCTTTGAATGCTTCCAGCTTCAGGCTGTTCATCCCAGGATTGTCTGAAAACAGTGTTTTAGCATGCAGGAATGGCATTCTCTTTCCCAGCCTCTGTTCTCTGGCAACCAGGATTTTCTTGTATATTTTAAGTCCTTGTTTCTTATCCCAAAGTCCACACTGTATTTACCTGTCCCTCTCACCCCTTTTGCCCAGCAAAGTTTGCCAACATTACTCAGTGGTTCCTGTATCCTTCCTGAGGCTCCTTATCCAATTTGTCTTCTATACTTGCCCAGTCTCCTTATCCTATGATAATGGAAGAGATGAATTCCTTCAGCAGCTCTCTCCCTCCATAAGTGCCTTGTTTATAATCTGTATGTTTCAAACAGCCCCAGAAGCCCTGAACTGAATAGATCCCATTCATATTTTTTTTGCAAGTGAAATATGTAACTCTTAAGAGGGTACGGTTGCTGAAATGTAAAATGTCAATTCTCAGCACATCTGATGAGCAGGGATTTTTCAAAAGCATTTAAATTAGCTAAATTTTGGCAGAAATACCCAAGACAAAAAAAAAATGAAAAAATATGCTATTGTCACAAAGGAATTCTTTCTTGATTCTAAATTTCAGGTCCAAGCTTTAAAACCTATTAATTATTTACATATTATGGGAAAGCCCTTTAGCTCCTTGCTAGAAGACCATTGGGGAAATATGAACTCTCTTACAAGAAAGGTCAATGTTATGCTCCAGAGGAAAAAAGGGGGCCTTCACAACTTAAATGGGAAAATTCTACCCTCATCCCACATCTGGCTCAGCTTTTTGACCCTAAGTATGCAAATGAGATACAGTAACCAGAAAAACAAATAATTTTTATCATAACTAACCACACCAATGTTCCTTCCTCATTACCTTATATCTAACCCTGATCAAAATCCTGAAATTCAGAATGAGAAACATTTTTCTGGCTCACGGTCATCCTGTTGTCCACCAGGACTCCCAGGTCTTTTTCCACAGAGCTGCTCTCCGGCAGGTCAGCCCCCAACCTGTACTGGTACATGGGGTTATTTCTCTCCAGGTGCAGAACCCTACACTTGCCCATATGTATATGGACACATACACACACACACACAGAGTGGACTTACACTGACTACGAAGTTCCAAGCTGCCCAGGCTGGAAAAGCTCCATTATTCAGAGACAGGTTCATAGAATTATGTGAATTGTCTTGTCTAACATAGTGGTAGTCTTCAAGTGCTTGTAGTTAAGCTACACCTAGCATGGGCAGAGAGATCTGACTCTCCAAACAGTACCTAAAACTGGTGATCTGTCCCTGGATGCAAGAAAAGGACATAAATATTTTTAAACAGTGTCCAAGGTTATTAAAAACAAACAAACAAACAAACAAAAAACAAAAAACCAAACCAAACAACATTTTCATTTTGATTTAGCTCAGCTATGAGCCAAGGTTTCCGGAAATGTGCTACTACCTATTTTAGTACATCATGCCTATGATGTCCTTTACTTAAGATAAATAAAACCAAAGTTTCTTGATTAAATACGAGTTTTCATGATTTCACTGTCAAACAAATTGATTCTGTTTTACACTCAATTTGATTTTGTGCTGGACAGCAAATGACTTAGTTAGAAAATAAAGAAAGGTGGTTTGAACAGGGCTTTAATTAATTCCATTGAAAAATATATCAAATGCAATGTACCCTGAAGAAATACTCCTCCAACTATATTCAATAAAGGTTGTTTATCAAAGTAATTATTTCCTTTAGGGAATTTTGTAGAATTTTCTCTTTAGATATATGAAGGCTCAAAAAAAGCAAGCTTTTACTTTTGTGACCTTGAAGAAACACCTTAGTTTGAGCAATTTACTTCAGCAGGGGAAAAAAAAAGTGTTTTTTAAAAATGTTTTTTTTTGCCTGTGTTAATAAATCTTGTAACAAATTAACCCTTGGAGCTCTGCTGAAAAGTCCTTGTCTTTGTTCACAGTACATCTTTTCAGGTATGGAAATACATTACAAAGGATATAGGCTATAATATATACTATAGAGAGTATAAAACCTTATATCATTTTTTGTTTGCATTTTTATATATAATAAGAACAATATGCTTTTAATACAATAGTTGTGTAGCTAGAACCTGTTGTATCTACAGTTACGTGTTATTTTTTAAAATCACAGAAAATTCTGTTAACATAAAGTACTTTTGATTGGTGACATTGAGAATGGCAGCAATGCTGATTCACTTGTGTTCAATGGTTTGCTAAACTCAGAGCATTAAGTCAGGAATCCATTGGAGCTTGAAGACAATATAGCTCTGGTATCTAGTTTGGTGCACTGTAGTGGTTTTGAGCTGATGATTCCCTTTAATAACTTACCTGGGTAAGTATAAAACATAAAGGGAAGAGCTTCCGTGGAAAACCAAAGTCAACTCCCCTCAAAAAAACCAAACCAAAACAAAGTAACCCATCATGTTTATACACCTAGAAAAATATTGAATATGATAACATACCTTCCAGAGACAGTTCTATATACATATATATATACATAAAGACCCTCATACATGTAGACATACACACTCCAATTTGTGGATGAAAGTGTCAGGGCTGAGAAGTCACAGTCCTTTTATTCACTTGTAATTCTTCATTTTCGCCATGAAAATTTGCTTCTATCTTATTGAGAACAGTTCTGAGCAAAATGTTTTCCAAGTTATTTCATGCAAATTATTGTACGTTAGAAAGTGAGATTAAATTTAAGCTGGTATATTTACATATTGCCTTAATGGCAACAGAGAAAGTTTTAAGTTTTCTGTAAATGCTGAGTAGTTTGAATGCAAAGACTTTAATAAGGCTACAGGCACTTTTGCTTCCTTTAGAGGTTTTCAGCAGAGGCTGTACAGGCACAAAGAAAAAATCAGTTGTACTTAATAACTGAAGTCTTTGACAATATAGTTTCCTTCTCTTTTCATTTTCCACTAAGATTTTTTCAGATGTAATTTCTCACATCTTTCTGTGCGAATTAAATTCCTTGTATGTACTTATACTTTGGGGGCTTTATTTCTAGTTCTCCCTGGTGCACTTACAGAACAGGTCAAGAATTTGCTTTATCTCTCCCCTTAAAATTCTACAGCTAGAACCACAACTTCTTTTCCAGCTTTCAGTAGTAATTTCAATACTGTCTTGTGATTGGTGAGATAGCATTTAACATGTTGGTTGTTTGGTTTTTTTTCCTCAGGCAAGCAGTAATCCCTGCTTGCTACCCTGAGGTTATATATTTAACTTAAAATGAAGAATGATGACTATACTTTTTTTTTCTCCCAGAATTTTCCAGCAGGATAAAATTTTAGCTTCTGGCTTCCACGTTAGTTCAGAAACATTGAATCTCATGAGTTTTTATCAGAAATGACTCCTTTCCTTTTTACAAGTGAATTTCATTTCATTGTACATATAAGTAAGTATCATCATCTCTAGTACTTTTCAAAATATAGAGGAAAATCTTAGGATTGTGAGGATCTTTTAGGGGGAAAACTAATCAAGTACTTTAATGTTAATATATATTATTTTTGTGACAGCATCTTGAGTAAATAATTCATTGAACATCAAATTGTGGGCAGAAATGTTGTCTTTAATGTTGTTGATAACTTTAACCTCTCACTGTAACAAGTAGTCTCTTTTTACTATAGTGGAACATTTTTATTTCTAATAAATAACTTGAAAATCCTGCAGGAAAGAGATTCTCAAAATGGAGTATAATATTTCTATATAATATTACTATGTTAATTAGATTTTTACCACACAAGAACTTAATAACATGGGTATTACATTTTTTTACTGACCCTGAACAATAATTGTTTTATGTAATAATCTGTATCAGAAACAGTCATTTTCTTTTGCTGATTTACTTATCATGTTTGTCTTTCATTTTGATATCCCTTCAGTTTAAAGTAATCAGTGGTAAATATTGGTGGTTCATTAAATACTCTAATTCCATCTGTTTTCTTGAATATATTTTTGTTCAGATTTTGCAAAAATTTCTTCATCTGCCCTAACTGGTTGTGTCCATACTTTCATACTTTATGGTTTAATTTATGTCAAAGACTTTCTCAGGCATTTGCAAGTACCAATTTTGATCCTTTTCTTACTTATTAATTAAAATAGCTGCTGATCAGTATTTATTTTCTTGTTATATACATGTATTTTATTCTCTCCATGAATCAAAATGGGAATGTTGTGGTGGTGGGTTGACCTTGGCTGGCTGCCAGACCCCCATCCAATTACTCTTTCACTCCGCCTCCTCAACAGGACAGTAGGAGAAAATAAGACAGCAAAATTTTTTGGTTGAGACACAGGCAGTTTAATATGAAAAGCAAAAGCCACATAGAGAAGCAAAACAAAAACTACTTCCCATCAACAGGTAGATGTCCAACCACTTCTTGGAAGCATAGCCTTAGTGTAGCAAGATAAATGCCATAACTACAAATGTCTCTTCATCCTCCTCCTTTCCTTCATCTTCTATTGCTGAGCACAACATCATGTGGTATGGGATATCCCTTTTGTCAGTTGGGGTCAGCTGTCCTGTCTGTGTCCCATGATGCTGTACAAGCACTGCTCAGCAGTAGCCAAAACACTGTTGTGTTATCAACACTGTTCTAGCCACAGGTGCAAAGCACAGCACCATATGCGTTTCTCAAAGGAAAGTTAACTCCATCCAAGCTATACCCGGTTGTCCTGGGTTCTCAAGGTCTAGTATAGGAGAAATAAGTTGTATGGGAAGACATAATGTGTTTTATTAATCACAATGTAACCAGGTTACCCAAGTAACCCACTCATGCTGCTGGATTGGTTAACATAACTAACTTAAAACTCAGAGAAATTTCTCCAGGTTACATGCAGGTTGCAGTTTTTTGCTTCATTTCAACTTTGGACCTATGAGCTCACAGATCTGTAAAACAAAAAGCTAGATAGTCTGCTAAATAAAAAATATTCTCTGTGCCTACACACCTCTGACTCTCCCCAATTAGTATTCCACTTCTTTTCATTTCAAGTGTTTCTATTTCTTTTTTCCTTTTCCAGACTTGATTTCTTCTAAACAATCTTTAAATGAGTCTATGATTCTTCACTGACTTATTCCTGCCTTTACATAATAGTTTCTTAGAAGACTGAGAAGCCTCTCATTAAATCTCCTCAGCCATATTTTCTTCCTTACATTACTTTGCTCCCTGCTTTCATACATCAAAACAATTACAATGTCTTGAACTTTAATTACAACTACTTACTTATTCACTGCAAGCAAAGCTTGTTTGTTATGAATCTCCAATCCTACTTTTGGAGAAATCCATGGGAAATCAATTTCTGATATTTGTGGCTTCAAAATATACCTTTAATTATTTTCAAGCCTGCATTCTTGAAATATGCTTATCTCCTATGACACATTCTGTGTACTTATGGTATGAAAGAAAATTAAATAAACACAATCATAGTTTCTGAGAAAAAAATATGCTTGAGCTATGCCCCTAAGTCCTGAACATGTAAGACTTGCCTCCTGTCGTATAGTTTCTGCACACCCAGTGAACCGTCCCAGAAATATACTGTTCTTGCCCTTCTCTGTCATCATGGTGCATTCTAGCTTCTCTCGTGATTTTTACTTGCCATTCCATTCACCTTGGGTGTGAGTGGGTTTAATAAATTTAAAAAAAAAAACAAAAAAACCAAAAAAAACACCCAGCTTGTCTAACCAAGGTCTTGTCTAACAAGTAATCATTAAAATAAGAGAAATTATATACCCTTGTTTTCCTACTGAATTCAGCCATCAAAGGCTGATCCAGGAAATTCTGTTTGGACACAAAAATGGGAAAACAGCAAGATTTCAGAACCAAAAACATTAATCTCAACATTTAATATGGAAAGGATCAAATGAAACACCTATCCATGAAAGTTTTGTTGTGTCACATTACCTGTCATGTATATGGTGCTGTTTATACTGCAGACCCTCGTGCTCCCTAATTGTAATTTAAGGTGTTAGAAAGAGAGTGCATTGATAACTGTTTCAGATTTGAGGTGCAGTCTTTCTTGATAAATGGTTTTGCCTCCATTTTCTTTACAATTCTTTTTGTCTGCTTTGAGGAAGGAGAAGCAACCTGACACTCTCACTATAGTAGCTATAGTTCTTCCAAATCCCTGCTCTAGAACATCTTTTCTGTATAATGTGTTGGTATATCTTTTCTGCATTATATTCATTTGTTTCTTGCAAAATCACTTGCTATATAGTCAAAGGAAAAGATATTTTTTTCTCATGAGAACTAGAATTCATGAAGACACACTTTCAACAAACCATATGACTGAAGTTTTTCACGGTGCTAGTGTATGTAATTGCTCTCCTATGGGTAGATTCTCCAATATCCAATAGTGTACTAATGTGCAAACTATAGCCACTCCAAGAAATGAGTGGCTTTATGTATGAGTGTATTATGTACTTATGTATTAAATGAATGGTTTATGTATGTGGCCACTCTGACAATTCTTACAAGAATTTCAGACCTTTTAGCCCTTGCCAGGCTTGAATACAATTGGAAAATAGATTCAAAAACTATGATCAGGGTAATCCAAAATAACCACGTTTCTTATTTCCCTGGGAAGTCAGGTAAAATGTTGCCAGTATTCACAGTTGACTTGGAGGGATTCAACTTCAGCAGCACTGGGGGCTGATATCCAGAGGTATGCTACCTCTTCTAGCTTCCTGGAATTGAGCTTGATCATCCTCCACCTTTTTGTCTTTTACTTTATCTCCCAGACAAGCAACAGCCTCTGTATTTTCATTTCTGCAGCTTCAGCTGTAGTTGCCAAATAAACACTCCCATTGCTGGTATTACACAAGTGGGAATTGCATGGTACAGGGCTCCTCAACAGGTAACAGTAGGGAGAGGGAGAAGAAAAGATGGAAATCAGGGCTGGGCTGAATGGGACCAGAAAAGCTGTTTTCAGGGTGAGGGGGCCTGGGAGTTAGGCTAGCGGAAGAGAGTAAGGGAAAGAAGAGGAAGAAATGAAGGAGGAGAGGCTCATCTGAGATGATTTCAATGAGCAGAGAGGGTGGTGGTTGCTTTTATGGGAGGGTTTTTTCCTAGAATAACACTTCCTACACATGAGGAAAACGTAGCGCAACCCAAGTAAGGGGCTGCCTTGCATGCTACAGCTGGCTGGGAGTCCGCTCACTAGGTCACACTAATGAAGTCTGAAAAGGAAAGCAAAAATCAAACAAACTCACAAAAAAGGTGCTGCTGTGTTAAGTTTGATTCTGCTATATAAAGCATATCAAGAAGGTGACTTCTAAGTGTTTCTAAACTTAGAAAACTGCTATACTGCTTAAGCTAAGAAAATCCAGTTATTTAAGGGGTAATTTTATCATTAGTTTGCTTGCCTTGCTCTTTGCTAAGAAAATAGCTGAGCCCGAGTGAACATGGCCTTGATTATTGTTAGTTATTCATTGTAACTGTTATTTTTGACAAGCATAACAATAAAATAAATATTTCTATTTTTTAGAATTTTAATAATAACGGTATTTTATTTTTCTTCTCTTAAAATGGAGTTTTACTATTTTACTGGAAAATAATCTGAAAGGCTATTTAAAAAAGAGTTATTAGTTTAGAGCTATCAATTGGGATTATTTTATTCCAAGAAGATGATCTGATTTTGGATGGGCATAATAGTTGATTCTGCCTAAGTGACATCATTCAATATCAGCCTGGGAGAATAACAGGTCACTTTCTCAACTGTACCTCTTAAAAGACAATTGATTATTAAAATTTGCTTTGGTAAGAACACTGGGCCAAATTCACTCAGTCAGTAAACCCACTGAAGGTAATGAAGCTCTGTGAGGGATGAATTCTACCTTGAGAATGTCTGGTCTGAGGGATGAGGTACATTTTAGGTTTAATATAAATGCTGTAATCCTAGAACTTGCCCTAGCACAGATAAATTGGGTATGTACTCAAGACAAGGTTTATGAGTGATGGAATACATTTTAGCTTAATATAAATACTCTAAACCAGGAATGTACCATAGCACTGATGAATTGGATATACTCTCAAGACCTGATTTGTCCCTGACATAACCTCATTGACTCTAGTGTAGGAAACAGATATTGCAAGAACATGACTTAGAGTAATTATTTGTGTACGTATTAGAGATTATGTGACTTGAGTTTGAGTTTATAGAAAATTTTGTGTAAGGAACTAAATTAATCTTTAAAATAACCCTTTGTTTTCTTGTCTTCATTACTGATTCCTTAAATTAATCTCAGTCATCTGTGGGAATTCTTTGTTAGCACTCAGAATTTTACATTACTTGAAACCTTATACAGCTCAGTAGACTTCAACCTGATTTTTCTCCTGCTCTGTTATGTTCACTTTTCCTGCTAATATTAAGTTGAATGTTTCTTCTGGCATTTTTAAATACTTCACAGCCAATCCATCCGTGTTTGTTTCAACTAAACAGATAGTTTAGTTGAACTCTCTCTCTCACAAAAAAAAAAAAATGAAAAGAATTCCAGTTTTAAAGTATATACCAGGATAAGGAAATAAGATCTTCTCATTTTTACCAGTTCACTGGCAAAAAAGAGTTTCCATGTGATCTCAGTGGAAGGAAGAAGATACTGAATAGAGCAAACTAAAACTAGTTAGGTCGTGATAAGTTCTTCAAGAGGTAAGGAAACTTTGGGTAAGCGTTATAGGTTTTCATATTATATAAGAGAAAAATAAGGAAGATGAACTTCAACACATTTTGATTTGTTATTTGAAAATAAATATATTTTTTTTTATTATCACTCTTGCTATTATCTTCTTTTTGGTCATCTATTTAATGCATTCTAGCTTCTGTTATAAAAAAAATTAAGATATGTCCACCATCCTAATTTATCTACCAAAATAAACACAAAATCAAAATTATCTATTTGTAGACCAGATCACTGAAAGAAATGCCTGCTCATATTTGTTTTAAGTCACAATAAAGGAGGCAAAGGTGGGCAAAATTGTTATGTGCTGAAAAATATGTACACAGAAACTGTTCTTTATTCTTTACTGAAGTATAATAATTCATTACATTTGCTACTTCAGTTCTATATCTGAGATCTCAGGTACCTTAATGCCCACAAAATCAGGGATTTACATGTCTAGAGCAAAACTCACAGATTGGATGTTGCATGTTTCCAGGTCAGGATCAATGAAATAATGCGGATGTCTCTCTCTGCACTGGTTATCAGGTGGTAACACTTCCTTAAAAATCCCATGGGGACATTCTTTCTCCTACAGTGTTGAATAAATGCATCTTCTTTTACATACATACCTCTGAGTTTCAATAAACTAGTCTGTCTTTGAGAAATTTTCTGGAATTCTTTTCAGCTCAAGACTTGTACTGACACTGACAGCTGAAGTGCCAAGTGCTGTTTGCTTTGATCTACGGGTATTGAGACCCTTTTTCCTCAGGAAAAAAATATTGATGAAGAAAACGGTTTTGGGGTAATCATTTCCCAGGTAGCTTGCTCATTGCCATGGTTTAGAATAGATTTTTGGTGTCAAAGCATTCATTGTGAGTGGGATGAACTGCTGAAATGCAGTTTTCATTGTATGTGATCTCTTTCTATATTTGAGCATAATATTAAAATTCTTCAATTTTTAAACATAAAGGTTAGGTTTTTTTAAAATGTGTTCTGTAACAGACATTTTCTAATTAAAAAAAATCCAAGTTTTTGTTGATTTTTTTTAACTTGTTTGTTGAAAATTCATACGTCTGAAACTCAAATTTTCTCTCATCTAAAATACATTTGAACTAAAGATTTATAGTTTCTGGCAATATGTGAAGTCCACCCAACATTATAGCAAAAATATATATACTTGTCAGAACATTATGATGATCGAATCATAATGACAGAATCATCATTTAATAGAATCAAATCTTCTAATCGGAGAACAGCAGTGAATTTTCAAAACAGATCCTCTTTTCAGACTTTTTTTCTTTATACTCATTTCAACAAAAGATTTATTGTGCAAATATTGAAATTCAGCACCTATTAAAATTAATAATCCATAATTCCTTTCATTTTTTAAATTGAAAATTATTCTTCTTTTCTGTTTTCAGTTTCCTCAAGGATGCATTCTTCTTTCCTATTTTAGCTCTTCCTTTTCTTCAACCAAGAAAGCCAACAGCATCCTGGCCTGTATCAGGAAAGGTGCAGTGAGTACAACTCGGGAGGTGATTGTCCCCCTGTACTCAGCAATGGTGAGGTCCCACCTCAAGTACTGTGTCCAGTTTTGGTCCCCTTATCACAAAAAAGACATTGAGGTGCTGGAGCAGGTCCAGAGAAGGGCAACAAAGCTGGTGAGGGGTCTGGAGAATAAGTCTTATGAGGAGAGGTGGAGGGAGCTAGGGTTGTTCAGCCTATAGAAAAGGAGGCTGAGGGGAGACCTTATTGGTCTCTACAACTACTTGAAAGGAGGCTGTAGGGAGGCGTGGGTCAGTCTCTTCTCCCAAGTCACAGGCAATAGCACAAGAGGAAATGGCCTCAAGTTGTGCCACGGATGTTCAGATTGCACAATAGTAAAAATTTTTACACTGAAAGGGTTAATAAGTGTTGGAATGGGCTGCCCAGGAAAGTGGTTGAGGCACCATCCCTGGAGGTATTTAAAAGACAGGTAGACATAGTGCTTAGTGACATGGTTTAGTGATGTTTTTTTATCAGAGTTAGGTTGATGGTTGGACTAGATGATCTTAAAGGTCCCTTCAAACCTAGACAATTCTATGATTCTATGATTCATTTCAATTTTCTCTTCCATAGGTTTTTTTTGGATTCTTCTTTGGTTTTTGTTGTTTGGTTTTTTTTTCTTGTTTTTAACTATTTTGCTCACAGTTTCTTGGTTTTGTCACTGATTTTTAATCATGTCTCTTTTTATCCATCATCATCTATTAACAGTCCTCTATCCTATTTTCTTTTTTAAAAAGCACTACACTGGAAAAGAAAAGCACACCTCTAGTACATGTAACTAGGTATTATTTTTTATTTGTTGGTATTATTTTTCCACATACACAATTTTCCACAATGTTTTACTTACGTTCTTTTAAGAGAAAGAATTCTGCCAAGAATGAGATGAAGTTGTTAGCAGCAGCTTCAGTGAAGTGGTGCACTTTAGGGGGAACAGTTTTTACATTAACTACTTTATGTAGTGTTCGCTACAAGAGCTTTTTTTTCCCTCTGAAATCAAACAGAATTTAATTTGGGTCCATTTAAGTTGATATATTCAAACCTTATTTGTCCCAGTTTGAAGTAAAACAGAACCAATTTTCTGTTCTGTAATTTTACATTTTGGCTAGGCCTCCTCTAACTCTCTGAAATTAATGGCATATTGTGGAGAAAACTGCTCATTCTGAGAATGATAAGACCAATGTTTGTGCTAAATGCCAAGGAATGGTATGCAGAGAGGTCCTTGCTTATACATATTGCTGTAACAACCAAGGTCAGCCAATTTTCGTTATTTGCCCTGTTAGAGGGTTGGAAACAGAAAAACGTAGAGGGGTCACATCTGCGGGGAGGATTGGGCAGAACAGGTGACCCAAACCTGACCAACATGGGGTATTCCATCCCATCTGCCCCATGTTGAGTATAAAAGCTGAGGGATCAAAGAGCCAACTTTCTTCCTCTGATGGCTGATGTCCAAACAGGACTCTGTCTGTTCATCTGCCTTTGATCCCAATCCGTGTGTTTCTGACTCCAGAGCTGGAACCCAGCTCCCATCCGTCACAGAGCCCATCCTGGGACTTCCCCAGTGCCTGCCGGTGACACCACTGTCATTCTGGGAGCTTGGTACGGTTTTGTATATATTGAATCTATTTTATTATTTTCTTTTTTTTCTTTCTTTTTTTTTTTTTATTTTAATATTAATTCTTCATTAAAGTAGTTCAGTTCATTTGAAACTTCTAAATCTCCTTATCTCTTCCTTCCTTCTCTTTTGGTAGGGGGGGAGGGCCATCTGTCTGTCTGGTTTTGGTAAATTTGGCTGAAACCACGACATTATTCTATGAAAAAACTCAGGCCTGTCCTACTTCTTTTAGATTATGCAACTGGATCATGGACTTTTCTTCAAAATAAATTTATTTAAAAACAAACAAACAAACAAAGAAAAACATGAACAAAGTTTTTTTTCTCACTAGGAGTGGAAAGTCTACTTTGCAGAATCCTGTCAAGTTGACCTGCTAATAATTTTTTAAGATGAAGCAGGAATCTTCAATCTTCAAAACAGCAATTAGTTTTTACAGCTCACCAGTACAACCCTAGTAAGGATAGGTCAAGTTCCATACCACAGTTTAAAACCTGAAAGTCAGAAAATCATATGGACAGAACAATATTTTAGAAAATGGGGACATTTCATCCTGGCATAGATGGGAACCAACTCTGAGTGGGAACATAACTTATTCTGTTGATAAAATGAAAAGCAATTACATACACATAAGGAATCAGAAACAGCATAACACAGAAAGTCCAGTAGACACTTGTAATGAAGTTTAAAGTGCCTGAAATAACTGTTTAATGAAAATAAAAAGTTTAAACTCTAGGTTTCTTCTTAAAGTAACCATTCACATTTCATTTTTTTGTCTGAGACCTTTTAGAATTGACTTTGCCATTAGTACTTTGAATAGTTTGTAATAAAAGACTATAAAAGCTGTTACTTGTTTGGTAATCTTTACATACTTCCTTGTCAACTATAATGTAAAAAATATTTACCAAAAAATGACATTAATAATTAAAAAGGCATTAACAGTCTACAACTATTTAACTTTTCGTGTCCCTTTACATTCAAGGTCCAATGCACATTTGACCTGATTATCAAATTATTGCTAGTATGACAGAATTTTTTAAGCCTGCTTCTAAAGTTTTACTGATTTGTTTGGACATGTTTCTCACATTTTAGGATTATTAACTGTAAATTTTCTGTATTAATGTAAGTTACTCAAGTATGACATTTTATGAAATACATAGAATAAATGTCAGATTTATCCAAACTATTTTTAATAACTTTTACAAACAGATGTAAAAAATACAAGTTTTTTTCTTTTTTATTTTAATCTGTATAGCCTCTAGATCGTTGCTGTGCCTAATTTTTTTTTTAAAAGTTAATTTTTGAGTTCAGGTTGTATAATGTTCCTCAGACATTTTAATTAATATTATTTAAAACCATCGTTCAGCTGTAGATAGCTTTGTTCTAAATTAGCATCCTCTGGTATGAGCTATGGATATGTCAGTTTTAATACTTTTGGAAATATTTCAGTAAGGTGAACTATATGTCATGCCTGATATAGAATATTCATCTTTAAATGGCTCCTTGTCATCCATATTGATACTTTCACTATTAGTCTTTGTCTGAAAACTCAAGCTAGGTAATGTGACAAGGACTGATTTTAAGAAGAAGCACATTTTACAAACGATATGGCAAGGACAAGTTAAGGCATAATAGGGTTCAAATCACTGATATAATCTCAACAAACTCTACAGCTTTACTTAGGCAACCTCTGGCTTCTGCTGGTTTGATAGCTGTTTGATATTCCTGAGCCAGAGTGAGGTTAATGTGAGGTTTGACTACTGACTCCTCAGCTGAGCTATTCTATCAATTAACAGGGTTATCCATCACATATGCATTATCACTCAGAGGTGTACAGTGTGTCCTACTTTAAAGAGCACATCAATTTTTGAGTCATGAAAAAATGTCCAATGCCACTAATCACAGGCAGGAAAGAAGTACTACAACTGGCTTATCCCCATTTGTGATAGTGATGAATGTGCTTTGAAAACAAACAGCCACCATGGCAGGAGCCTCCTCGGTTCCTAAACTGCTTGAAGGGTTTTTCCGTTCTGCTATGGAAAGCTGGTTTTGCGCTTTCTGTATCTAACGGTATGGCCAAAACATATCCAGAACTTTTAAGCCCTGTATTAAATGTCCAGCTTAGTTCACTGTATTGGGATCTGCCTACAGCTGCCTACTCAGCAGGAATTCTGTCAGTGCTCTTTTTATTAATGGCTTCAAGAACTGTGTGGAGATAAATACAGAGCAAGGGCATGACCTAGCTCTTTTCAAACTGTGCTGCCACACATTTTATGCATGTCATTGTCAAATGAGAGAAAAATCTTTCCATCTCTTCACAAAGTACAGCAGACAGCACCCGTAGTTTCCTAAAATTCTCTGTATTCCATCAAGCTGTTTTACCAATGTGCGTCACTGAAATACTATATTCTGGGGTGCATTCATCACAAGTGATATGACTTCACTGATGAAAGATAAACATAGATGATATTTTCCAGAGTCTAAATCAGCGTATATTAGTACCAAGCATTATCAGATGATAAGCAATTATAAGGTCAATAACACAAGCATGAAGTGTTAACTATAAACATATCCCTTCCTTCAGGGTCTATTTTACCTATAAAAATAAGTATCAGAAAAAATCACTTCAAGACACAGGTAACACTATCATATCTGAAGAAATAAAGACACATTTAACATTGCTCTCTCTTCAGCTATCCAACAGGAGAGATTTGTTCATGCATTCCTGCTAGTGTTTTGAGAATTTTAGGCACCTTAGCAATGAAGCAGACACTAACCTAGTACATGCTGGAAATACATTTCTATTCCTTCTCAAGGAAGGTTAATAGGCTTTTGTAAGAAAATATCCCCAATAAATCCCATCTGGCAAAGCTTACCTAATGAATCCTTGTGACTCAATAATCTGTGAACAACTTCATATTCACGATAACCATCATATAACAAATGATTGAACACAGAATTCAACACTTTGGAAAGATGAATACAAATTCTAGGTCATTTTCACCAACTACTGGACATTTTGCTCTGTAGAAACAGCCAAGGATTCTTTCAAATAATAAGATATTTACTTAAAGCCTGGAGTGGTCTATGTAAAAAAGGTCTAATATCCATAAGGTATAACTAAACAAATTCAGTCCAAGAATAAGGTGTCTTTGGAATGATTACCTTAATTAAAAATTGTGAAATTGTGAAGAAAAAAAAAAACAACAAATGGATGCAATGGATTGTCTGCAATTTGATTTAAAAAAAAAAAAAAAAAGTAAAAAAAAGTTACATTCCTCATGTAGGAACTGCTATATAACATACTATGTTCAATCTTATGCGGGGTTTGTAATTACTAACTTCAGTCCATGAAAGGAACTTTAAAATGCTTTTTTTCTGGAATTCCACAAGCTGATTAAATTTCTACTACTCTTAGCCAACTTTTACTCAAAGTAACTGTACACAAAGGCATTTTTTTCCTGCATTGTTTTTAAAAGAGATGCATATGACAAAAACAATTAGGTTTAAACAATAAAAATATGTATTCCTTTCTTTAGATGTGAAATAAGATCATGGCAAATGTCACAAACTCAATTACTTTATCTAAATATAATTTCAGTATAATTAAACGAGATAGTTTCAAAAGGCATTTCACCCCACACAGGTTCTGTTTTCTGTTGACTTTGATGCAAAATTTGCAGTCTTCTTTCCCTGAAGATGAGATCAGATTCACATATTGAGATATCCAGAATAAAGGTTCTGTGAAAATAGTAAATGGGCAGTTTCACAGAGGGTTCCACTTTGTAAACTTATCGTATCTCGGCTTTGCTCCCACAGAGCCTCTACCTCCAACAAGGTAGAGATACTTGAGATGTAAATGTGGTGACCAGTCTTTCCTACTCACGATACTTTAGCTGGTACACAAATAAAGAACAAAAACCTATTAAAGTTTCAAAGGCATTACAGAAGAGAAAAACGGGAAGCAAAAATAACCTTTTTATTCAAACCATATAATAAAAATGGTTGAAAGGTATCTAGGGAAAATACTAATAATCATCACTTAAAAATCACATTTTATACACTATCGTGTATAAAAAATTGTCAAAATCTCTACCTAGAAATGTAAATGCAAAGCTATCATAAGATAAAGGAGGAATAATTGAAAACTTTTAACTAAAAGATATTTATAAAGTATTCTGAGAATAGTCATTGGAAAGAAAATTATAAATTGCAGATACACACGATGTATAAGACTAACATTTTTGTGGAGAGTTGCATAGTTATGAGATAAACATAAGAAGAACAATTTATACTTATACAGGAGAAATTTAGAACTAGGTGAGGACTGTGGACAATTTCTCTGTCAATATGCATCACCATACTCTTTCCTGTGATTCAGTGAAAACTGCCCTGAGCTGTTTTCTTTTGCAGAATTCTTCCACTCTAACAGTGATTTCTCTTCATGCAACATTGCCCAATTCCTTGCCAAAGGCACTGCTTATCTGTCCTTGCAGAATCCTTTATCACCCCTACCTATTACCATCTGCACTTAATTCCATACTTTCAGCTTTCTCTCTTTTGCCTTCACAAAAGGTCTAAATAACTATGTATACTTGTATTCATACACATATACTACCATAGCCTTTGGTCTTCTCCACCTCCTTTGCTTTTGCAGAGTCTTTTCTTCCTCCCCCCTACAATAATGATTTTGTAATTATCAGCCAGGATCAACCAAGCAAGATAAGTAGTTGCCCAGATCGATGTGCTGCCAAGGGTAACAAAATGTTTATGATGCTACACAGTTTGCTTTGGAGTGCTGAAAATCTCACTTTTTTCCCAACACTGATCCTGAGTAAAAGGTCAGAGGCTGTGAATAATGGCCACTGTTGCTACAGGAGACCTCTCACTTTTCACAACAGCATCAGTAGGAATAATGAGCCTAGCACATCCCCCTTGTTTGGCTTCGTATCTCCAATGTATATTTTGCATCATAATGTGAATGCAAAGGACCTGGGAACAAACACATCCTGAAAAAAATCCTTTCATTTTGTCCTGACTACACCTAAAGGTACAAAACCATTGGCATTTGAGCAACCTGGTTTTATTCACATTGATGTAAAAAGGGCATTCACATCGTTTAGATGGATTTGAAATTCTCACAGTAGGATTGCTTCTTTCACCCTGTTGCACTCAATGAAAGCTGGAAAATACCAGATATTTCCAAGGCATCCACATATATAATAACGAAAACTAAGACCAATTTAATTTTCTACCTATTTGATCTCTATAAGTTGTCACTACCCATGGAAAATGCTTTTATTTATATTCTCCAGCTTGCTCCAAAAATTTTTATTCAGACAGTTGTTTCAATTTTCTATCCTATCATATATGATGCCGTGAGATTCCAGCACGCGCTTTTTCAAATTAACTCAGGCTTCTGCAGGATCACATCTTTGTTTACTGTAAGCCTATGCCAACACATCTTTTCATTCTTAGTATCACTTCTTAAAACAGAAAGATTTAAATCATGGATTTTTGTGGAGACAATGAACGTTATGATTATTAAGAGATCATAAAGAAATGTCAAAATATAGCTGCTGGTGAGTTATAATGATACTTGTTCCTGAACTAAGGGGAATGTTACTATTTATATGACCTATTGCTCAATGAAATTTTACAGAGAATAATTTGTGGGGTTTTGGCAGCGTAAATCTCCAAACCCATGTCAAATGGTTTTGCACAGAGCAAATGCACGTAGACCATGAACTAGGTATATTCTGTCTGTTAGAAGTGTAAATGTCTTTTGACAGTTGCTGAAGTGTCTTCTGAATTTTGAAAAACATAGAAGATGAAAATTCAAAAAGCAGTCTAGCCTAGCCTATACTTTCAAAGTCTGCAAGGCAATTGAACAATTAGTGACTTGTGATGCACAGAAATGATTATTTTTAGTTACAGTACTCGATTCCAGAGCACAGAATCAACACAGATTTATACCTGCAAGTATGAATGTCCAAGAACATAAACTATACTTATACAAATTGAGCCATGATCTGCCTTAGAATTGTACTCTCATTTTGACAATTACAAAGGCTTGTTTAAACTTGAAATTTTTTATTCCCAGACACACACATCTCATAATTACTCATTTGAAGGTGTGGTTCACAGATCTGTTATCAAGATAATAACCAAGCTCTTTAAGCACCTCAGGACTAATCACATAGCATTAAAGAAGATGGTTAGATTATTGCTTTATTCATAGGGATGGAGATAAATCTAATTTCCACTAATAACCAATAGATAAAAACAGATGAAGGGTGATTCATCTGACCTGTCCTAAACACTGGTTTGGGAATGAGATGAGCGGTCTCCTGGAAATGTTTTTTACCCTCCTTTGAGTAAATGACTAATGTAGCACTAAAGATGCCTTGTCCTGACTTGGACTTCTAATATTGAAACTCATGAATCTGAGCAGGTGAAACCTGTTTCATGTTTCAGGTGCAGGTTCCAAAGTCTCTTTCAAGCAACAGTTCTCATAGTGCAATAATCCCATTCATGAAGGACTCTGTTGAATCTGAATGAAGGAATCTGCTCTGAAGCACCACAACAGTCATTCCGTGTTTACTGCATAACAGCCTTTTTTTCCTCAGGGAGTTTCTTGGTTTGACAGTCATTGAGAAAAGCTTTAAAACATGATTCAATTGCCCCCAAAGGCTTGTAATCTTGAATGACAATAAAAATATTATTTTATTTTTTTTTATATTCTATTTCTACTTATTTTTAAGTCAGCCTCTGATATTGGAAACTCCACTAATCACCCCTTTAAAGTAAACAAAATTCTTCAGACTTGTTTATGAGCCATGAAGAAACATAAACAAAGACAAATTCCTTTTTCCCTGGAAATAATCTTTAAAATGCGGCTATGTGAAGCTTTTCTGACTGAAGCTTTTCAGAACTAAAATAATTTATCTCCACAGCTACCAAGTCTCATGACTTCATGGCTTTAAAAAAAGAAAAAGCAGTAAATGCTGTGCTTTTTACCTAAGGTGATATGATACATCACCTGGTATAGTATTTGAAGTAACCTCAAAGCAAAACTATTGTGCTTTATCCTCAAAGTATTTTTGCATTTGGAAGACTGATACACATTAGCTGGGCTGAGATAAAACCAGATGAAAAATAAACAGCTTTTAGAGCAACAAAACCACATTGTCACAGGGCAGCCTGAGCTGGTTTGAGCTTTGTGACAGAAGAAGGGTGATGGCCATGTCAGAAGCATCCACCCTGGGGATATGAATCAACCCTTCTTTAGGAAACCAGAGGAAGCACACAGTGAAAGTAGGCCATTTTCCTCAATAATATATTGGATTCTGTGAAAACTTCATTTGCCAAAATCTGAGTAGTTTAAATGCTTCAATGGGGCTACTGATACATCCTTTGATTTTTTTATTTTCCTGCTAAGTTTAATTCTGTCCACCTAATAATGTGTGCAAGAGGAAAATTTAGTAGTCAGGTATTGAAATTGTTATATTTTCTTTCTTGAAGGATGAAGTTGTAATGTCTCAGCACACTCGGTTCTTCAAGGATGAAAAAAACCAGAGGTCTGTAGCAGAGAATTTTACGTAACGGATCCCATTTTGTTATGAGCACGCTAAAAAGTGCAGTGGTTCCTAGCCAGAGAATAGTGTGATAGGAAGAATGCAGTTTTTCTAGTCTGACATATAATTCTCATTAAATGACACTCATGCATGCACAGGTAAATTACACCAGTGCAAAATTTGTTAGGGAGATTTGGTGAATTCTGTAGCCTAATACTATACACAAATAAAGTTCATCATCTGTTGAGAAGTCATTGATAAACAGAATTTTCTGCAGACCTCAGCCATGAAATCACACAGCTGCATCTGGTCGTAACTCTGAATAATATTACAAGAAACACCAAACACACAGAAAGGAATTTAAAAGATTCAACCAACAAAGTGATTGAATAGTGTGCATGACTAAAACCCCACTAAATAAGGCAAGTCACATCCCCAGAAACAGAAACTCTAACATCATTAAGCAAGTATAAAACTGTCTGAAATGATGGAAAACCACTTTGTACTCCACCTAATAATGCAACTGGAATCCACTTTGAAGGAAAATTGAAGCAAAAGCTCCTGTACAAATCAGGGAGACTGCAAACAAACAAAGCATTAAACTAAAATTGCCCAAAAGTAGACAACAATGAGAATCTGTAATACCCTGAGCAGAACACAAGAAGACACTTAAAGAGGCAATCAGAACTAATGGTGACATTAACTCGATAAAGGAATATACATCCAAAGAGTCCCTGAAGCAAGCTATACCCAGTGAGTATGGCATCAGAGAAGCTGTATCTGAAAATTTAACATCCGATTACCGTGGAATGAAGACAATGTTCAGAGGCTTTATAAAAGCAAGACAGGAAACTTGGCAGTTGAACTGCATTGAGCACCCACATGATAAAAGTTCAGAAGGAGAATGAAAAGTGAGAACACACTGAAATCAGTTTTCTTTGCTATTGTCAGTTAGGAGAATAGCTAGGGAAGAAATTAACTACTCAAATTCGTTCTGTGAAGGTTTTGGTGCTTGTATAATTTGTTCTCAAGATCTGAACCTCAGACAACGAGAGCTCTTTAAGCACTCATTTGTATCATTGCATGCAAGCGATACAGGAACCTTCATGTGTTTGCAGTGGTAAGAGTGCTGAAGATAGAGACTGAATGTTTTAAAAGAGGACTTGCCTGTTTTCTTCTTATTTAATCCATGAAGTTTCATAGATATTCTAATAGTTTTAAAGCTTGGGAGGAGATAAATGTTTGCCAAATAGGTCTATTCTTTAAATACTGATACAAAATAACTGCTATTTGAGCACTCATTTCTGTCAGCTTATGCACATGCATGATAGAATACTTAAACTTATGAACAAAAGTTCTTTGAAGTAGAGAAATACCATCTCTTGCTAGATCAGTAACAAATTTCAGTATTGATTTTTCAGTAGAATCTTTTATTGTATTTCTCAATTTTCTTTAATGTAAAGTTAGGATTTATCGTTTGAATTTGCTGACATCTCCAGCATAAACGCCAACGTTCTTTCATATGAGCTGAGGGTTGAAAGAGAAGGTAGTGGAAAACTACCTCATCTCTCTTTGGTACACCATAACAGAGAGGATGTTATCATTAGATAAACCAAACAGTCGCTTAGCTGCATAATGTCTTTAGGTTTAACCTGATAAGGAAATCTAAGGAACTAGCAAGATGTTATGAGACAAGCAAAACATGTTTTGGTTATTTATACTGTGCAAATAGATGTATAGTTCTGACTGTAACATCCCTCATTCTAGTTTGATGTTGGTTATAAATACAAGGAGGTAGGTATGGGGGATATTAATGTGCTGTGGTTCTGGCATATGTTTCTCTTGTGGTGGATTAAGAGCCACTTAAACACAGAAAGCCACATCTAAAAATATCTGCTAATAATCTGACTCTTTATTGCCCCTCCTTAAAGTTAGCAGCTGGTAGTTTGAATTAGTAAGCCTATCACATTAACTTTTTTGCAATAAAACTCTGCTCTAAGTATTCTTTCCATGCATACACCCATTAAATTTAATCTTCCAGTTTACATATCTAATGTTGCATGCTAACCACTGTATTGACCTAATGATGACAGAATAAGTGAGGAAGAAAGAAGGATGCTATAGAAAAAAAAAATATTTATTTTACAAATGCAGAAACCGCTCTTGAGTACAGTTGCAGTCCACTTTAAATTTCTTAGGTAGATTTGGCCTCTTCTCTTAAATTGTGCTGAAGTTCAGTCTTTTGACCTGTAGCGCTGTCACAAGCTTTGATTCTTTTTTCTTACATTCTCATTCTCAAGTGCCCCTCTGCCATCCCCATCCCAACCTCCTGTTCTTCTAGAGTTGGAACTCACTGGGGTCCATGGATGCTTTTCTCTAAGCCCTTTAATACTGTAAGTATGTATATATTTTAATGGCTCAGAATATCCCCTGCATAGTTTTACCCTTTGCCAGATCACAGTCTTTGTTGATATTATATAAATATATATATATATAAATTTCTTATCTTAATAAATGATTCAAGTAAATGATAACAGTTTAAACAGCACTTCACTGAAGTCTGATTATTTGAAATCACTCTGATTTAAGAGATCACACATGTAACCTCCAAAATTGTTTTCCTTTTCTGTTAGGAGACATTTATTTTTATACATACAAGAAGTCTATTATTCTCCCATACTTCTAGAGATTTTGGCCCTTTAAAAACAGCTTTTCACATTGAGTGTATGCATCCTTTCTCAGGTTCATGTGAACCAGAAAGATACAATTTATCCTCTGGAGAGTGACCCATTTTTAGAGTTGATTTGTATATTGATCTCCCAATGCCCTCATGCAGAGCTGAAGCAAGTCTCTAAGGGCACAGATGATTTATAAGACTAGCACTATACTTGAGTATGTTTCCTATTGCTGTCAACATCAAATGCAACATAGTTTCAGTTTTATAAAATCTCTGAGTGAACAGCATAGGTCAGATTAAAAATAAAACAAAAACAAAACAAAAACTCTTCAGCCAGTTCTGCACTGGTTAAAGTAAATGTTAAATTTTATACTGACTTTCATAGAAGCAGAATTAAGGTATGGCTGACAGACAGGTCTTCAGACCATAAGGTATGGTCTGAAGACACTGAAGGTCTAGTGCTTGTGTTACCTTAACTCTGCTAAAATAAGAGTCATGTGAGTGTTCTGTCCACTTTTTCAGCTGGAACTCAAATGAATATTAGTCATTTTCACAGCTACATTGGATAGATTACTGGTAATAGCTATTTTCAGGCTTTCATGAAAAAAAATGTTTATGACAATGTATGACTTGTGAGTCATAGTAAAGTGAGTGAGACATGCAGGAACTACATCACTGATAAAAACAAATGCAATTAGAAACTATTTTCCAGATAGGATGTCTGTCTCTAGTGCCAATGAAATCAAGTAGTTTGTCAACTCTTAGATGGAGGCCAGGATTTTACACTGTAACAGAGTCAATAGCTAAGGTGCGGGGGAGGAGGGCTCCTTAAATAAACCATTAGGCTTTATTTTTCAGATACTGGAAATTCAAAAATTATATTTTCATGCATATCCAAATAAAAAAAATATTGAAATGAAACATAAAAATACTTGCTCTCCAAATAAAAAATTTCAACTTTTCTGACAGAGCTATTTTAGAAAGAGTCATAACATAAGATTTAATTTCTTTTAAAATTGCCCTTTCTTCAGTAAATAATAAAATAATTTACCAATTTTGTTCTGCCACAGGTTATACAGGTGATGCAGTTTCCCAAAACTATCAGACCATAGGATGTGTTTATGTGTCCTTGGGAAAAACATTAGCTCGGGAATAAATATTCACAGAAAGTGAGGCTGGGGTCACAAGAGACAAATAAATACTGATAAACACAAAAATAAATGGAAACTGTATCTAAATTAGAAACAGATAGTTGATTGAATATTGTTAAACTGAAATATTAATTATAAGCAATCAAATGATGGCTGGGGTCTCTGGTAGAAGCCATGCTATGAAGACAGCAACCTTGGGCAAGCAGAGGTAACACTGCAGGAGGAACACTAAGGGCTCTGCATTATCATCAAGAGGCTGCAGTAGGATTTGCATATGTTTTATTGCTTATTACTAGGTAAGTGTGAGATTTTTGTATTGTGTCTTTCTGGCTAGTATAGACTAATATGCCTTGATTAGGATTTCATCAAGCTAGTTGTGAATGTTTTCTGCCCATATTTGTGGTGGTGTCTTGACAGAAATATTTCTCTCTTTTCTCAGGTCTTAGGTTTAGCTTTTCAAAGTACACATGGGTTTCTAGTGCTCCAGACACACTTTGTTGAAAGATGGCTGGTCCTGTGTGCTAAAATCCTAGGTTTCACTTAATTCATTTTCAAGTCTGGAAGACAATTTTTTTTTTAACATGAAAGTATAATCTCTATAGTGTTACCACCAAACAGTGCTTTCAGCAGGAAAAGAGGAAGAATTTGCTTTTTGGTTATCATTCACTTGGGAAGAGCAAAGCCTCTGAGGACAAAATAAATTTTCTTTCTCATAAAAGCAGAACGGAGCTCTGTGACTGATAGATCGGGGGAAGGGAGTGGGAAAATAGAGGCATTAGCAAGGGAATCTCAATTGCAAGGGAATCTCAATTGCAGTTCAATGATAGCACCAGCTAAAAATATTTTCAGTTAAAATTAAAGTTTCTAGGAAAATTGATAGTAAAATTCTAGTAAAAATTAAGTATTCACTCTTGTTTTAACAAAAATATATTTTTTTAAAAAAACAACTTCTTGTTCCTTAAATTAATCTTTTTTTGGTTTTTTTTTGGTTAGTTGGTTTTGGTTTTTTATTTGTTTGGGGTTGTTTTGGTTTTTTTTGTTACTGTGAAACCCATTGTAGGTAATATAACATTAGTCTAAAGCTCTTGTTTTGCTTATCTGGATAAAGTAAAGATGGAAATGAAGAACTGAGATATTTTTTTCCTCCCCTCTCCCCCCCACCTCAGAATAGCTATAGATAGAATTATAAGCTTCTCTATTTGTATCTCCGAATGCTTGTTGATATTCCTGAAAAAGACCTTAGTTGACTCCCCATTTTATTTTTTATTTCTGAAGTTGAGACAGGCACAATTTAAGAGGGCAAATGATAAAGTGACACAATACAAAAAGTGAGTTGCAACATTATTATGTATTTGCCCTCATCTGCTTGAAAGGAAATGCGAGTCTCCTTTATGGAACTGAATGTTTGAAAGAAAATTTCTCTTCTTGAAAAGGAATGCAGCATGTGGAATAATATGAAACCAAATTAATAGAGTGACAGCCCTGGCCTCATTCTGATTCAGTTACTGAGAGAAAAGAAAAACTGAAGAATTTAGGAATAACATGAAGAACTCTGTACATATTTTCTAAGAAACAATCTTTACCATATCTCTGTGTAAAAGTAAGAACTATGTTGATGACATTGCATGAATTTTCTCTCTTTTGGCCTAAGTAGCTAGACAAAGCAGTGGGTTTTGCAGATTGTTCTCATTAGAAGCTGGAATTCACAACATTAAAGTCAAGTGACTTTGATAACCACTAAAGGAGGAATTAAAGAACAGCTTCCTTGCTTTACCAGGCTTCAGAAAACTTGCTACTCCCAGATACCGTACTTTGGCTTGGCATAGTGCTTGTGAGCTCTGCTGGAGCCTGCTCCTGTTCTTTTCCAGATTTATCTTTCTGTTTTTCACTCTTTTGTGTCTTCCTTCCACACTGTCTGTTTTAACTCTATTCTCAGCAAAGTCTCCAGAACTCATCATATAATTTTTCAAGCATCTTTGCATTTCAGTTAGGGATGCAAACTTTGTCAATTATACCTGTTAATGTATATAACAATGTATATAGTCCATACCTAACAATACAATCTAATGCATGACCTCGACTGGTTGCCAAAAGCCCACACAGTCACTCTTTCAATCCTGCTCTTAAACAGGACAGGGGTAGAAAATAAGATTAAAAACTTGTGGGTTGAGATAAGGACAGAGAGATCAGTTGCCGATTACTGTCACAGGTGTTCCTCCCCACTCCCTTTTCCCTGCTCCTGCCCCACACTGAGTGGTGCAAAGGGGATGGGAAATGGGTAGTTATGGTCAGTTCGTAAGAGTTCCTCTAAGGCAGAGAAGACAGCAAGAAAGGGATTATTTTTTTTTTAAATATATATTTTAACTAGGAGTCACTGATTCCTTTTAGCTAATAACAATGCAGAAGTACTAGTATTTACTCACCTAGAATGATGGATTTTCAGCAAGGTGCCAGATGAATCTGACTTTGTCATAGTCAACTCAGAATATACTGCCAACAAATTCAGCCAGTTCCATTTCAATATTGTAAACACTAATTATCAGGCTCTCAGAACAGCTAAATTGTGTTTTACTGATGACCTTGTTTCTGTTTATAGACTTAGTGGCCTGGAGGCAGAAACTGTGAGAGGAGGAGGGCTGTGAGAAAGGTGGACGGAATGATATAGCAAACCAGAAAATATGACTTCCCCTAAGCTAGATGAATCTATTAACATTTGTTTCATTTCCATATGTCTTCTGAAAAAGTTTACTGTAATTTCCCATAACAGGGCTGTCTGCAATAACTTGACATTTTAGTTGTGAGGCCCGGCTTTTGGCAGTGAAATACTGTAACCTACACCTACCCCGGTCAAGCCCTCTTCCTGTCTCTGTGACTATCCATATTTTCAGCAGCTGGCTTATTTTGGATGCTGTTCAATCTTTTCTGCCAGCAGACTTTTCACCGTAGGGACATTTCCCAGGGTTTACATATGGTGGATTTCTGATACCTGTCTCAATTATCTTTTTTCTTGAGAAACGATTCTTCAAAATACTTCAAACTTCCTGAAAAATAAATACAGTGCTGTCGTGAGACAGGCCGAGAAAGAAATAATAGGAGCTTTTCCATATCTTGACTTGATCCTCTGGAGTTGGAATTCCAGGGAAATGGAAAGATCGGGGACCACTTCATGACAGGAGTGGTCTAATACTTCCCCCTTGCAAAACTCAGCTGAGAATGGAAAAAATGAAGTCTGGCTGTGTAATGGTACGGAGGGTGGGTGAGCTCCAAAGTCCATAAGGCAACTTGTTTCTGTCTGCTGAGAGCTTTGTGCAAGCAAACAATTACTTTGTTTCTCAACTCAATCCAGAGACAGGACAACTATGAACTGTTCCATATTAATTGATGGCTGTATATTGTAGATACCTTGCTGACTGCATCCTTTCCTCAATTGAAATAATGCAGCATGTGATCTGAATCCATTTCTCAGGTCTTAACGGAGGGAAATTTCTCTGGAAAACCTGTTTAGCCTCTAACTTGTAACATTATAGCATGTGGATACAACTTTTAGCATGTATACCTCATTGCTTATCACAAATAATAACAAAGAATTTACTTTGCTGACAAGAATTGATAAGTTATACCTTTCTCTAGGCTGGCTACAAGAAGCAGAGAAGAGAAGGAAGATGTTCTTTCCTTATTCCTCTCAAGAGCCTGTCATACTTTTTTTTTTTTTTTTTTTTAAAAACATATTAAAGTAGGGATTGGGGTAGGTGGAGGGAGGGGAGACAACAATGGCAAAAAAAACCCAACAAAAACAAACCCAAACCGAAAAACAGCCTTCTAGAGGAAACCAGTTTTTATAAATTTTTAGAATGACAAAAAAGTACTAATCATATTTTTAAATTTATTTATTTTGTAGTTTAATGCCTGTCTACCTTTTTTAGCTTCTGTGTTGCTGTTTCGTCTCAGATAACAAGCAAAATCTCCTGTGGTTAAATAACACTTTGACTGCTCCATCTATCAATCTAACACAATGGGCCATGTACATCTCTCAATCTGCAGCAAAACTCCCACCGATACCAATAGCCCAGAATCTGTAAATATAATATCAAAGATAAACTATGCACATGCATTTAGTTTCATCACACATTTAGTTATAGATATTCAAAAGCTATATTTTTACGTTATGTTTTTCCTGTCTTTTTCTAGTTCAAACTAGTAATGAATAAAACACTAACACAGAAGGAAGTTTGACACAGAGAAATAGTCCTGTGACTTCCTAACATAAATCTACTAATGCTTTAATTCTGTATTTGGATGATTGCTTCCTTGTTTCTCACTCGTCTCATCTGTTTGTCACAAATACTAAAAATGCTATTCTATTCCTATTTTCCCTTTTTAAGAACTGTTACAGGGAATATGTATGTGTATACATAAATAACTACAGCAGTTACAGGATGCCAGGGCTTCATTTGCCATGCATTTACTTGATCACATCAGCTATCTATTTTTTAAATTATTTATTTAATTATAAAAAGTAAATACAAATATGTAATCTTCACTTTCTAGAACAATGGGGAGTTATTTAGGATTGCCATTACCAGAATACCAAAGATAAGCAAAAAAAAATTGTTCATAAAAGAATTAATAAGAAGTTTATGGACATAGGTTAGGATTGTTTTCCAAAGCATCTCTGAAAATAGATGCCTCATTGTTATCAAAACCTACATAAAAGATGTCCAGTGCTCCTTGGTCTTAGTAAGAAGTGAAATGCAATCTGATTATTGCAGCATTTGCCACACTGCTTCATTTTAGTGTTAGGACAATGCTTGCAGTAAGATATTTTAATTTCTAGGTAAAATAGAAGGGTTTGCTTGTTTGTTTGTTTATTTCAAACAAGTACTATTTCAGATCAGTAGAAGATGCAGTAGCAAAATTCCACGGACAAAACAGAGGTATTTTGATTTACACAAGCTACATATCTAGTCTTTTATTTGCTGTTCAGGATTGTTTAGATAGACCTTTTACAGAAGACTAGTTAGGCCAAGTACACAAACTTCCACATCTTTGAGTACCAAATCTTCCAATATTAAAAACAACTCAACTTTTTTCCCCAATAACTTTTTTGTATCTAAATTAATAAACGTACATTCCAGAATTGTCTCAGATTATTTTTTAAACTAATTATTATTTTTTTTTGCTTAGTATTTCTTTTAGGTGTTATGACCGCACTTGTTAACTTTCCCACATTTTAAAATATTTTCTCTCTTTCATAAGTTGTTTTTATCTTTTTTTTTTTTTGAGTAGGAGACAAAAGGCAGAAGTGGCGATATTTTTTTTATTCTGAAAATTCTAAAGATTAAAAATTTAGAGTCAGAAAAAAATGTAAATATTAAATTTCTTGCTCATTTTATGCACTACTCTGAAGTTCCTTTTTGCCTTATGAATGATTAACAATGCTGAAAAGTGTGAGAGAGGGTGAGCAAGAGAGAGACATTGGATGGAGGGTGGAGGGATAGAGAGAGTCAGAAGGGATCCCCTTGACCCTAGCTATAACATATTAATTTCATCTATTTTCTTTGGATAACTTCAGGAATTAGTGGAAATCAAGAACTATGTATGGATGTTCAAGAATGAGAATGGAAGCAGACATAGACAGGAATAAAGTTTTACCCAGAACTCTAGCTAGTGCCGAACTGGAAAGTAATTTTCCTCTGGCTGAAACTGTAACAGAAATCTGGACAAATGCAAGATGGAATAAGTCAATTGTTCAAATAGAAACATTTTTCTCAGTTAGGACATCTTTACTGGACAAAATTGCAATATCCTGCCTTCAAAAATATTTAAGTCCCTATTGAAAAAATTAAAGGAGTACATAGAAGTTGTTCCCCTTACTGAACAGATGCAGCAGATGCCTGAGCATAAAAAAGTCCCCATGCTGCTTCCAACCTACTTCCCTGACCTGAAGGATTGTTTCAAGGCAGGATGAGAGGGTAATTCTTCCTCTGAGTCCCTTCGTTCCATAGCTTCTCTGCAGGGACTTGCAATAAAAGAGTCAAATTATTGTAGTGTTTTCTGTGAAATGGAAACTTATCTTGTGCCTACCTACTAGGAGACACAGCAATCAATTCAGCTCACTAAGAGGAGCTAGCAGCACTAGCAGCTGTCCAACAGCAATCAATTAACTTAACTCAAACAAGAAGGGTGAGTTCCCATAGCTCAATACTACTTCCAAAGTGTTTTGTCTCCTTAGAAATGTACAGTAAGGGACATTTAAGTAAAATGAGAAAGCTCTGAAAGCTAAAATCTTGAAGTTTTAAATAATGGACCGTGACTCCTGATTTCCTATTGTCTTTGCCAAGAATGCCACTATAGTTAAAAATACTGCATACCTCTATCTATACATAGCAATTTCATTTTTTGAGTAATCAGTTCATCCCAAATGTAAGCAGTGGCTGCTGGCTGTTGGAGACTAAATCTCTGCAGTGGATGGAAACACAACTAATTTATTGTCTTGGCTTATTTGTTCCTTGCTAGAGGCTCAGGTCTGAAATGTTGCAGAGAAACTGCTGAGGCTCATGCAGTCTGCAAGCTATTATCCCTTTTTGCTCATCCATGTGGAAACAAATGATGCTGTTGGGGGGACCTTTAGTGTATCATACCAAGGCCCTTGGGGTGAGGATGAAGAGCATGAGAATGCAGGTGGTGTTCTTGATCTTGCTGGTAAAAGGGAAAAGCTTAAGTAACAGGGTCCTGCAGGAACTGGCTGCATGGCTAGTGCTGAAGAAAGACTTTGTCTTTGTAAAGCCCTGGTCCAGTTGGTCCAGGAGGGTGTCGTAATGATTCTGTGGGTGCAATTAAGACACAAACAAGGTCATATGCTGTTTGCTGTAGCTTTACTACTGTTCTCATGTCCAGTTTCTCACAGTCTTTTAAGAGTATGGGATCATTTCTGAAAAGTAAGGACTTCTGGGAAGAAAAAGGCACGGGGAAGATGCAAAACCTTTTTTTTTTTGCCAACAGGCTTGGTAAACCTAGTGAGGAGGCCTTTAAACTAGAGTCATCTGAGGATGGTGGTAATGGCAGCCCAAAGAGACATGGAGACAAAAGTAAGAAAGTACTCCCCAGGGCTCAGCATAATGCAGAATCCTCTCCGACTCCTGCTGTGAAAACCTCATGACAAAGGGAACATCATAAGTGTCTGTATGCAGCCTGTGAAACTCATGCAGCCTGTGAAACAAGAAGAAGAAAGTAGAAGTCTGTGCACAGTTGCAGAGTTATGATTTTTTTTTTATTTTTTTTTTGAGATTGAAAAGAGATTGTGGAATAGCATGAATGAAATTTTCAGTGGCTGCATACAGGCTCTTTAGGAACAGTGGGATAGAGGGGTTACACTCCAGGCAATTTTTGGAAGGGCAACATGGTGGTGTGATTCAGATTTCTGGAAAGTGTTGATGACACAGAGGATCAACAAACCAACTATCCCCCGTTGGTTACCTATAAATTAGGAAGAATGAGACAGACCTGCGAAGACTGAGTGTAGCCTTGTCAGCAGAAATCTCAAGACTATAAAGTTTAAAACCCTGAGAAAAGTGAACAAGACTAATAGTAGAATTACAGCCCTGGACTTTAGGAGAACAGATATTGACTTGTTAAGGATCTGCTTGGCAGGATTCTGTAGGAGACTGCCCTGAAGGGCAAAGAGGCCCAGGAGAACTACTTAATATTCAAAATTACTTCCTAAAGCACGATAACAGTCTTTTTCAATATACAGGGAGCTATAGTCTTGGCAGAAGGCCAGCACTGATGAACTAGAAACTCCTGACTGATCCCATGCAGAAGGTAGAAGGAGGGATTAACTACTGGGAAGGAATACAGAGGCATTTCCTGAGCATGTAGGGATGGATTAAGGAAAGACAAATCTCTGAGTTGCAACTCACACAGGATGTGAAGGACAATGAGGGTTTCCATAGAACATTGTGAGCAAAGAGAAAGATAAGGAAATGTAGCCCCACTGCTAACTGGGGTCGGATACCCAGTGACAAAATACAGGAAAAGCCTGGTGTATTCAATATGGGGGTTTTCCTCCATTTTTACTGGTAGATTCTGTCTTTAGGTCCCTGGGAGTAGTGGCATAATCTATGAAAGTGAAACATTTAATCACAGTAGAGAAAGATGAAGTTAGTAATGATTTGAGGAAATTTCACATAAAGAAGTGCGTGGGACCAGATGGGATATATCTAAGGGTGTTGGCGATGCTGAGCCACTCTCAATTAACTTTGAAAGGTCATGGTAGTCAGAGGAGTTTTCTGGTCACTGCTTGTAAATCTCATGCTGGTTTTCAAGAAAGGCAACAGGATCCAAGGAACTGCAGGGTGGTCAGATTCAACTCTGCCCCTGAAAAGACTATGAAATAAATCCTCTGGGAAGCCACAATCTGGTATATAAATGACAAAGTACATGAAAAGCCACAATCCAGTACATGAATGATTGTGGACAACCAGCATGATTTAACAAGGACAACTTGTGTCTGAAAAACCTGGTAGCTTTTAATGATAACTAGTTGATGAACAGAGGAAGAACAGTGCATATGAAAAATTGACTGTGAAGCCAGTTATTAGGAGAAGTTTTCAGTGTTTGGTACTAGGGCTAACACTTCCAGCGTCTTTATTAACAGTATAGATGACAGGACAGAATTCACTTGCCAAAAATTAACAGGAACAGTCAATGTGCTGGAGGTCAGGACTGCTATTTAGGAGGATTTCAGCAAGCTAGTGAGATGACCTGATTTCCTTGAGTTCCACAAAACAAAATGCAATGTCCTGCATCTGGAATGGAATAAACCCAAGTGAGAATAGAGGTTGGACACTGATCAGCTGGAAAGCAGATTCGCAGGAAAGAACCTGGCAGTTTTCATCAGCAAGCTGAACATGAGCTGGCTGTGCACCCTTATAATAAAGAAGGCCAACTGCACACTGGGCTCTTAGCAAGGGCAGCCAGTGACTCTTCCCCTCTATTTGGCATTTTCAAGGGACTCCATCTAGAGTACTGTGTCCAGTTTTGAGCTCCATGGTAAATGAAAGATATTGACTTTCTAGAATTCAGTGGAGAGACACTGACGTGGGCAGGGACAGTAGCACAAAAAGGACAAAGACAGTCTGAGTGATTTGTTTTTTGCTACTTGATGATAAGACAGAATATTACTGTTGTCTCCCACAACCAGTAGTTGTAGAGAAGACAGAACCAGACTCAAAGATACATAGTAAGAGACTAGGCATATGTTGCTGAAGGGGAAGTTCAAATTAGACATTAGTTTGGCTTTGGAATTTTTTAATTATTTTTAACTGTGAAAATAAGCAAACACTAGAACAAGGGCACAGACAGGCTGTGGAATCTCCATCCCTGGACATACTCAAAAGTTGACTGGACAGAGCCCTGGTAATCTGCGCTATATTGCTTTTGTTAGTGATAATTTGGATTATAAAATCTTGAAGTGGCTTCCAATCTCTATTTTCCAATTGTAAGAGTAAAAGGTAAAATAAAACTGAATTCTCTCCTGATGTTAGAAGCAACCCTATACTGAAATATACTGGTTTCTGTAAGGTCATGGTCTGGAATTTCACAGAATGGTCACAGAATTGTAGGGCTTGCAAGTGAGCTCTAGAGATCATCTAGTCCAACCTCTCTACCAAAACACATTCCTTATAAAAGAGTTGCTCTAGTCCCCTGATCACCTTTGCTTGACTCTGTCCAGTAGTTCCTTGTCTTTCTTGAACTGGGGAGCCTAGAACTGGGCTCTACTCTACTCACCAGGGTAGAGTAGAGGGGGGGGATAATAGAGTGTGATATTCAAGTATAGAAGAAAAATCTGATGAAGTAAAAATTATGCAATAAGTATATTTAATAAAATCCTAATAATTTTAGAATGCACTGAGTCATTAACAGTCATCTGTGTAAAACAGTGCAGAAGTTTAACGGAGAAGAGAAACTCACCAGCCAGTTTTATGAGCCTCACTTGTATCTTCATCCGTAAGATATTTATTTCCAATCTTAAAATGCCATTTCTTTTGAAATCAAGGCTGCACAAACTTTTATCTAAAGGTATGGAAGGATAGGTCTTGACTGTCTGATGTTGATATGTTTTTGTATTTCTCTTCTAACTTCAGTGATCTCATGCACAAGAACAGTGCACAGTATCAGATTGGGCAGCATGGGAAGAATCTCTACCAAGGAAAATCAGACACAGCACTTTTAGAATAACCAAAAAGCAGTGATCTCTATGCCTGTTTATCCATCTGTCATTGATAAATTACTCTTCTGAACTTTTAAATCCTTCTGTGTCATTCACTAAGAGACCCTCAGATATTCAGGTCAGGAGAGACCATTAGGCAATTTAATTTGCTTCTTGCATAGCATAAGCTATATTACGTGACCAATTTAATTTGTCATTGAATCTTCTGATATATGTTTGGATAAAACATTTCTTTCAGAAAGGAACAAAACTGACTTGAAGGTATCAAAAATCCTCTGTTTTCTCTCATAGTTTGCTGCAATGACCAGTCACCCTCCCTACTAAAAAGAAGTGCTTTCCATCTCATAAAGAGTTTTGAGCATCATAAAAATGCTTAATTAATATTGCAAAAATATGAAGGTAAAGCTTCTATTTATAAATGATATTTTAAAAGTCAGTGCAATTGGAAACATCTTGCAGGGTGTCAGGTGGACCTGCTTTTGCATTATCTAGAGAGAACCTGTCACCACATATATGAGGGTTTTTCTATATTATTTTCAGCTGATACCTCTCTAGCCTGCCTTACATCTTCTAAGCTATAAAATATGACACTATGCAAAGAATAGATTGTTTCGTTTCCACCTGTTTCCGATTTACCTACTAATCTTTCAGTATATCTCATCACTATCTGTAAGGGATAAAATTCTGACTGGAAGATGAAATGCTTGCCTGAATTGCAATGGTGATATGAAAATAATTACTGTTTGAGGTGTTTGGCACTACATAATTCAGTTTTTCAGTGAAAGGGAGCTTCCCTTTTTTGTTTGATGGATGTGTCCCCTCTGGTAAAACTCCATCACTTCAGATCTGCTAAGCAGCCAGGGACAGAGTACTGGCAGGCATTTTCTTCTGCACCTGCAGAGAAGCCAGCCAGTAGAGTGGCTGGGACCAGATGAACTGCAGTTTGCATTAGCTGCAGCTTACATTGGTCTATAGGTAGTTCTTTTCCCACTCAATGGTATGTGTTTGTTTTTAAATTTTCTTTGGAAGGCAAAGTTTAGTTCACGTCTCCATATCACAGGTTTGATTTTGTTGAGTTCATCCATTAGGAAATGATACTATGCTAGGACCTACCTTTGAATCTGTAACATTTTATATAACGTAGAAAAACAAGTGCAAATTAACATCCTTACATTTTTATTTTCTTCATCTGCAGTATTAATAAACTCCTACTTTCTAATAAGTTGGGGTTTTTTTTTGTGTTATTCCTAGCAGCTTCATTCCCTTGGCTCACGTGTTCCAAAATAAATGTCACTTCTTTCTGAAACACCTGCTACTGAGAGGAGATGTTCAAGCTGTTATGTTACTATTAGCCTGAAAAGATGCTTTTTGCAACTGACATTGGTTTTTCTCCTTGATTCAGAATTATAACTTTACTTCTTCACAGAACTTTTTATTGAGATTTTTTAAAATAAATTCACATTGGTTTTAGATGGTTGAAACTAAGTCTAGATCACCAGATTTAGTAAATCACTGCAGCAACATATTTAATTTTTCAAATTAAATGCCAAAGCTAGAGATAGAAAACTTAGTGTTTCCTTTGTGACGTAGGTAGGATGATAATATACTTTTATAGTTGTTTTTTTTTTTTTTTTTGGGAGGGGGGAGACTTAAATAAGCTAAATGCTGTAATTTTTCAGTTTCAAATAAAGTAAAAATAATAGCTCCTGCTTCATAAGTGCTAGAACATAAACTGTCTGGATCTGCTTGGATCAAATGGAATGTTTGGCTCCTGAGATGGACAACATTAGCAAATTGTTTTCTTGTTACTGGTTTTGAAAAGAAAATCATTATAAGAAAAGGAAAGCAAAATAAAACCTGAACAACACATAGTGAAAATAGACACACAGGGAGTTCTACACCCACCTACAGGTATTCCATCATGAAAAAAAACTGGAACTTCATAAGTGTGTCCCCCTCTGCAAATTTCTCACTCAACTTTAGGAAAAACTGTACCATTAGTGACACTTGTTCAGCTCACTCCTTTAGTAGTGAATGTCACCAGTAAAACAGTAAGCAAATTAACAGCTAGATGACAGCTTGTTACAAATCAGCACAAGGACTTGGATATGAGATAACAAAAGTGAAAACATGCCTCTGCATGTGATCTATTTCTTTCCCCCTCTTTCCTTTCCTCTGTCCCTCCTTCCTGCCTTCCTTCACACTTTCTTCTTCATTTAGGTGAAAGGTTTCTGAGTTTTAAGGCATAATAATGTGCTTAATGACTTCAGTAAACCAGTCTTTGCAAACTTATATATTCCTAATGCAAATGCTAACACGTTTAGTGTCAGCATTTCACAGATCTAGAGAGATAGTGTATGTGATAGTTTGTGTGCCCTCAGAAGGGGCTGAGATGGCAGAAACAATAGTAAAAACATTTTGAAGTTACAGAGATTCTGAATTATTATTGTCATACTCCCACTTCCCCTCCAAAAAAAAACAGCAAACAAAAAGTTGCTTAGAACAGTGTACATGGGCTGAGTACCCAAGGGGCAGAAACATAACCCAAAAAATTGCATTATTATTTACTAAATTTTTGGGCTTTTTTTTTGGATCCACTTTCCGTCTAGATTGCATGAGGAAACTATGAAAATGCAGACAACTTTACTAATGCCCAGAAAATATTTCAGTTTTTGGAACAGGATTTTGATTTGTCTTATCCAGCTACACTTAGCACCTGCTCAACGTTTTTAAGATTCTCGGCACATTCATCTTGTCCTGAAACTAGTTCATTTATTAACTCACTGACTTCAGTTCCAGATGCTGAAGCCAGATGGATTTAGAGTATCTACTCAGTTCTGTTCCATGATCGATCTGTTCATTGTTATAGTAGTTAGAATTGGATGAGGTTTGGAAGGTGAATAAGTACTTCGCTTATATGATTAATTTGTATGTAGTTCTACCGAATACATAACATGTACCTAATTTGTATACAGTTCTGCATTTTATATAGTAGGTTCACATATATTAAGTAAAATACATAAATATTCATCCATCCCTTAGAGATTTACTCACTTTCAATAACTTGCTTCTAAAAGCTGTTACAATAATCACAAAGTGCTAATTTTATTTTTATTTTTTAGAAAATGTTACATTAATATTTCATACGTTTTATGAGTGAAAAACACAGTTGTGTATGTGAGTGTATGGGTGCACAGCAAGTCGCAAGAATATTATATTTGAAAGTGAGTTCAATTTCCCATACGGAACTGAAGTTTGCTGACTTACTATGCTTTCTGTGTTTAGCATTATCTGATTTGGTTTAGTGAGAAGGTTTGAGAAGGAAAAATGCCCTGAATTCCAATGAAAAACTACATTACTTTGCCTCAGAGATGGCCTGGTTCAGCTTCATGCATTTATATCGGAGGTTCCACTGATAATCTTCTTTCTGTCTTTGGGCTTTGGTGATTAATTCTTTTTATTCTTTGGTGCATAAATAAAAAACTGAACAGAATAGCTGAACACTTGTACTATTTTTCCAGAGTGTAGTTCAAAGTGACTTATTTGAAAAGTATGTTGTAGTATCAGAGAACACAACTTTGAAAAGTATCCATCCTTTCTCTGGCTGCTCATTCACAACCAGATTTGTCCTGAATTTTCTTTCTTTCAGATATCTTCTCTTTTTTCAACACAAAATAACTAGCATATTCCAAAAAACTTACATGGTATTAAATCCTATGAAAAACAGGTAACTTCCTCAAAAATCAAAATGCCCTATACAGAGTTATATCAGTTAGGAAGAGTCTCCTCAAAATACTTCTCTAATTATTTTTGTTTCAAAAATATTCTGTGACTTTTCTTATTCATCTACATGTTGTTCAGTGATTTACCAGAGGAGCACAGCACGTATCAATAGCAAGAAATTGTGCTAAGTGCTACCTTTCTTAATATTTTTAGTAGTCTCAAACAAGAATCTCCCAGCAGCGTATGTATATCCAAAAAAAAAAAAAAAAAAAAGAACAGTCAATAAATTTAAAGCTATTAAATCAGGCAAATACATTTACAAAGAACTGGAGCCAGTGGGTTGGCTCTTTTTATATGAGATGTCTGAATTATGTTGACAATCTAATAATGCGCCTGAGTAGCTAAAGGCTGATACAGGCCTGCAGGAGCCGGTAATGTTGCTGTAACATCTTATAACATTAAGGACATCATGGAGATAAATGAGACTAATGTATTCTGAAAATGAACATCTCCCTTGGTTTAAAAAATAAGTTAATGATAAAAATAAATATTGTGCATTTACTCTTTATGTCTAGAATCTTGCGTGCAATTTAAACATATTGCTCTATACAAGTTACTGAGCTAAATATTGTAGTAAAACATTCCTGTCTCTTTTCAAAGCAAAAAAATATAATTAGCAGAGGTGGAAAACACCATTTTCTCTTGTTATCAGACCGTAGCTATTACTTTAAGCAAAATCATAAAAGTGACATTATATGGAAAAGGTAATGAAGTGTGGGTGGAAAATCAGCTGAGTTGACATGCAAAATGAGACACTTCAGGACTGTCTGTGCTTGTAGATGAAATGTAGTCAAAATATTGCGCTATGTGGAATCTCAAAAAGGAACTGAAAAACTTATTTTATCAAGTTTTGGGCTGTAACATTTATTAAACTAGATTTATTATTATTATTATTATTATTATTATTATTATTATTATTATTATTAAGTGTTTAATCCCAGGAAAATATTTGTTAAAACTAAGTCAGACTTATTTATGACACAGCAATTTTTTTCTTTTTAATTTCCAAGAAATAAATTATAACTTACAGTTTGTCATGATTCTGGATAAATGATGTTAGGAACTGGCTAATAAGATAAGAGATTATTTACATTGTGTCAGTTACTCCTTTTAATACAATTATAAATATAATACTGCATGCCACATGATTTCTATTTGTTTTCAAAATCTCATGCCAATTATTATGCTTCATTAGCCAGAGTAACAGGAAGGAAAAAATAGCTAGAGAAGCATAAAACACAGAAGCAGAACTTAACAATTATCATCTGTTCAGGCAAAATACCCTGAACACAGCATTACAGGAGCACAAAGGTGCTGAGGCTGGAAAGTACATCCAGAGATCGCCTAGTCCTACCCTCCTGCTCAGAGCAAGGTCAGTTACTGCAGGCTGCTCAGGGCCGTGTCCAGTTGGGCTTTGAATAGCTCTTAGGTTGGAGACTCTACAACGTCTCCAGGTAACCTGTTCTGGTGTTTGACCACTCTGACAGTTGAAAAGGTTGGTTTTGGTGGTTTTTTTCAATTATGTTTAATCAGAATTTCCTGTATTTAAGTTTGTGTCTGTTGTCTCTCTCGTCCTGTAACTGGATGCCAACAAGAAGAGTTTGGCCCATCATCTTTACTCCTTGTAAACTCCAACAATAATATACTTGTTTCCATACTTATATTCCTCATATTTCAGTGGGAACCAGGGTGGGACACAAAGATCGGGAAAACAGGGGAAAAAATAGTAGCTTAATTATTCAGATTAAAAATAAAGAATAGTGAGAGCTATATAGTGCCTGGAGGTAACCAACCTCTACTTTCCTCATTAGCATTTTTTGCCATCAACATCTTTGAAAGTGGAAGGGGTTAAGGAATAAAAAACTCATGTGGTTGCTGTTCCATTAATTACTGTTGCATATTAGATTGTTTTAATAGCTGTCCCACTGAAGGCAAGAGCCCTAAGGTACTGGACCTTGGCTAGCCAGTGACACAAGTTAGCTTCCTATTACCTGACATCGCACCATCAGTAATTTCCACTGGGTGCACTAATACACAAATTATATTGGAATTGCTTGCACATGTATGTAATTACTTACATGTACAGGAGTAGAGTCAGTATGGCACTCAAGAGACGCTTATATTTGTCATTCTTGCTTAAAAATATAAAACCATTGGGCTGAAATGAAGGCTAAGAAAAGGAATAATGAGATAAGTAGCACTGCAAAGGTGGTTATTCCTGATGATGCTTGTAGTTGTCTTACGCATCATTTTTGTTGCTATAGAAGGAAGCTGAAAAACAAAAAAAAACAATGGCATGACACATATATAAAGAGTCATAAGTGGAGACCAGAAATGGCAAAACTGTATGAGTCCAATCAGTATGATGGGGAAGTATTAGTAGGATGTAGTCTTGACTATTCAGCTAGGGAGAAAGGAATTGCATACTGGTTTACTGACACACGCCTAAAATCATGTTTTCCAGCAGCCTGAAGAAAGGAGGTAAAGGAAGAATATTTTGTTGTGTTTAAAAGAAAAAAATGCAGTTTTCTTGCTCGAATAGAAACAATAAAAAAGGTGATCACATCCTCCTTCCCATGCTTGAGCCAGATTGTATATCTTGTTCCAGTACTGAACTGTACAATGTAAAGGCACTCTTTCTATGATGAAGTAATATATCCAAACCATAGCCTGCTTGTTAGGTCCCAGTCCTACTATGAGTAAAAACTCATAGTAGAGGTTTTGGTTACTGGCTTCAATACATGGCCTTGAATTTAATACTACTGAACTTTCACCCCATCTTTTTTATATTTTAAATAATTTCTGTTTTAGCAGTTACCCCAAAATACATATTACCAGCTAAATTCATTGTTACACACATATTTTATGCATCCGATTCACTGACTAAAATATTTAAAAAGCTCTAGTTTAACACAGATTGCTGGGAATCTCTGTTTGTAATCTTTCTACCTCTTGGTATTTCCTTCTCCAGCACATCCCAAAACCACAGAATTTTCTTCTTAAATCAGCCCCCCATACTTCTCTGATGTCTTCACTAAATCATAGTTTGTCCAACTTCCCTTCTTTTGTGACATGCTCTTCTTTGAATTTATGCAAATTTGGAGATTAAATTTGCTTACTATCAAATTCAGCACTATTTTATTAGTAGCATTTATTTTGGAATATGTATCTTTAGAAGCTAAAGTCTACCATAATAAGAGGGATTCTGAGAACTATTAGTATTTCTTGTAATATTTCAGTTTCCTGTAAAAAATAGGAGTTTATAAAACATTTCTACAACTATACTTCTTTACTATCCTTCCCTAAAGAGGTTTAAAACTGCCTTCTGTTTTATTCATGCTATCTGTTTGGGTTTTATTAATGCTTAATATGTCATAGGATCCTTCTACTTTTACCTTCATTTCCATCTTCCCTCAACAGGAGATATATATTGTTCCTCTATTTTATTCCTGTTGATTTTTTTTTCTTTCTATTCATCTGTTATCTCTTAAAATGTCTCAGTGTGATATTTACAACTAGTAATTCAGATTTCAATGTTTTATAGTCTTGGGACACAGACAGAAGAGAGAATTTAGCTGCTGTTCCTTTTCCCAAGTGACTAAGATCTTAAATCACCGAAGTCTTAAATGCCCTGCCCACACCTTCCTCTTTACGTATGCTCTGGTTAAAGTCTGACCAATTGATAGCTTTGAATGGATCCTACAAGTCTTCTGTAAATTCTTGTATTCTGGTAAATATATCAGATCAATTTCTTTATAGGATTACTGGGCAACTCCCTGAACGGTGAGGGATATATTCGTAGAATTTTCCCCAAGTTTAACTCAATGGGCAAGAATATGACTACAGATAAAAGAAAATATGTCTTTCAATTTACTTCGTTGCTTTTTCATAGACTTTGAATTTCATAGAGGCACAATGGACTTGCATACCTTAACAAAAATCATACACTATGAGCCCTTAACAAAACCTATATTCAAAGAAATTTGAGCTGTTTTGCATTACCTCTAAGCAGTACAGTTTTCCAACACAGTTTAAGAAGAATGCCAATTTTAGTCCCACTGTTACGTTTCAAATGTATGTAATGCCAGCTTGTATCTTGCCTTTCTACAATCAGTTAAGTTCCTCCCATGTACAAAAAATAAAATTAAAGTTGCTTTGGTAGAAGATCATTGTGATAAAAAACCCAAACCTATTCTTTTCATGATTACATTGCTAAAATGATTTTGATATCATTAGTAGTGACGTAGTATGCTGAAAGAAGGTATACCATAGTGTTCTTCAGAAAAGACACCAGGCCTCCATTTATGATATGGTTAGGTGCAGATCCAGAGAGCTTAAAACCTTCCCATTTCAAAGTTCCTTTCCCACCCCCATCTCAGGCTAGCACTAAGCCTTCAGAAGCACCCAGACATGAGGTGCAGGGATTTACATGGGCTTCGGAACCACAAAAACAGAAACATTATATACTTTCAGTTTTATCTGTAAACTAGATAAAACTGGCTACAAACAAAAAATGATGCTTTGATGAAACAACAGCTCAGATAGTAAGATTTTATTCTGTTGCTGTTCTGCATACTGAAAGCAAGTTCCAGGGTGTAAAACTGTCAGAGTATTGATGAATACTGAAGATGCATGATTTCTGCCAATTCATACCAGCTCAGGATTTTGCCTAAAATGCAGTTATACCTGTTTGTCCATTTAATGCCACATTTGGATCATGTTATCCTTCAAATAAAGGCTGGTTCATTTTTTTAACCTGCATGTATTTTTTTCCTACAAAGTATTTGGCAAACGAAATAGAGATAAAATTTCTGAAGTCAGATGGACTCATGAAAGTTTGCATGTTGTTGATATATGTCCCCAAACTATACCTACCTGTTAACACTAGAAAATTGTAGGTGAAAGGCCAACTTGTTCCATTTTTAAAAGCCTAAATCATGCAGATATTGTGTTTGGTGGGGTAGCATGTGTGCCGGAATTGTGTCAGCTGGTCCTGTTCTTATTCTGCCTGCCTACAAAATCAACACTTTTGTTTAAGCTGGCACTCTAAGGATGTACAGGATGCTACAGGCTTCTTAGCTTTTCCAATTTCCATAGCAGTAGCAGTGTGTGAAATCCCACACAAGCCAGAGTTGTTGTGCTGCTAGAAGCTGCAGAAACAAACTTCTAAGTAAGGCTGATCCTTTTTCCACGCAGGTTGAATGGCAACACACAGAATGGCAGCATCCATCTGTAAGTGGCAAAGGAAAGGTGAAGCACGATTGAAAGAAACGTGTTTAACAACAGACTCATTCTGCTGGCTTCCCACTCCTGCAATGTTTTGCAGGCACTGTGTCAGAGAGAGCAAACTGGTTAATCCGTATTGTTTGCATCTGTTGTCTAAGCAGAGAGATTTTCCTTGAGAACGGTTTTTCATTTTCTTCACTGATCACTTAGCTGAGATCCAGGCTGAACTGACAGCTCTCTTGTTAGCAAAGTCATCCCTGGAGAGGCAAGCATGGCTGTTCTTTTCTTGCGTTTTTGGTGATGTCATTCTGGTTGGAGGTTCGCATTCAGAATAAGACACGTACAGCAGAGCTAGGGCCTCCTTACATAGAAGAGGCCATCTGAGTGCCAGCATACCCACTTCTGAGTATTTTTAACATTATTAAAACTTTTTCTAAAACAAAATAAGCAAACAAAAACAAAACAAAACAATCAACTTACTACCTTTATCGTTCTCCTGTGCACTGTTCTGCCAGAGATGGGCAGGGACTCTTCTGGGGACAGACTGGGAAATAATTAATAACTGATGGTTTATAAGGAAGAATGTAAGTAATCTCAGGGGGCAAGGAGGTGAAAAGAGTAAGGCAGAATGATAAATCTTGAAGACTTTGTAACAGAGCTCCTCTGTACTGTTACTATAATTTGCTACTCCTGCTGAGGTGCAACTGCAGGTAAAAGTTGCTTTTTGATCAGATAATTGTGTTCTGAGAATACCGAGTCATGAAAATACAATTATTTTTGTGTTTTTGTCTGCCTACACCCCTTGAGAAAAGGCATCTGGCTTAAATGTGTCATTATATATGAACTGTGTATTTTAAATGCCCCCCTGGTGCTGCTGCTGCAGCTGCTGAATCTTCCTGACCACAGGCAAACAAGCAGTGTTTCCTCTGGGAGGGTACAGAGCACCAGTGGGAGGTCTTTACAACTATGTAGATTAAAAAGAGAATCAAGATTAAACACAGTGAGAATTCAAGCTGAGTAGAAGTGACTCTGTTCCCCTCATCCTGTGCTGAAGCAGCAAAGATTGCTCCTCATCCCACGCTGATTGCTCTCAGGCCCTCAGACCCTGAGAGATACAGCTTTTGTGAGGACCTGCAATTATCTTTTGGGGACTGGTGTGAGCATCCAAATACAGGCATCTGAAAGAGCTGAGGTCGTATGTGGTCATTTCATCGTCAAGTCTGGCTCTGTCATTAAGGTTCTTTTGATAAAAATAAGTAAGGTCTTTCCTTTCTGAGAAACACGGTGTTAAGCATAAAAACCAGTAATGTTTTTACTCATTTTAGCTGTTTTTGAAACAAAACTGAGCAGTCCCAGATCAATATTTTGACTGGTCAAAGTGCATTAGCACAAAACAGTTTTGTTTATTGTTTTGCACTCCAATAAATTACATGGGTTTCTGGGTATTTAAGTACCATGATCTAAAAATGTTTCTAAAGCACGTATCTTTACTGTTCATGTAAGAAGTTTTTGGAACAGTCAAAACCTGGTGTACTGGCAGTGGAGATTACTCATAAAATAAGATAATCTGCATAAAATATCTGACTGAAATGTGTACTGATTAAATAATATCTTTGGGCTAAATCCTTTCCATCATGCTGTGAAAATATCTTCCAGGAAGAAATAACGGTAAAAGTAAGCAGGAAGAGAGTAACTCTGCATATGTTGGATAGCTTTTCCAGCATTTTTCTGTTGAGCATGGAGTCCATCCTTAGGGACTTTTGCAGCTTCTGCTGCTACAGGGCTATACAATGCAATGTCACAGTGTAAACTAACTCCGACCCTCAACTCAGATCAAATGAAGGGTTATGAGATTAACGATGGCTCCCATATCCTTCCCTGTGTAAGAGAGGCTGCCTCCAAAGTAGAGTTGATTCTTCTTGCAAAGGAAAACAGGAAGGGCTATATAGCCCTTTTTTCCAGGAAGGAATAAGATTGTTATTGCAAACTAAAGAACAGAGTCCAACATTATTTATAAACTGCAAATTTCGACTTCTCAATCTACTATAAAAGTACCTTCTCTGAACACTGCACACTACCATTAATATCACTTGTAATGATGGATTTCATGAAATCAAAAGATTATGGAGAAGAAAAAATTCACATTCACTCCACACACTTCTAGGCTAGTGTCCTAAAAATAGTGCGAGTATTATTTATCTCCTCACCAGTGTGCTTTAGCATTCCCAGGTACAAATGCATGGGTAATTACACTCTGTTCATTTCTTCAGGCTAGCACCTTTAATACAATGATAAGGCTGATCGTTGACTTTCCCTTTTGCTCCACTTCCCTCACCATTCATTTTCACCCCTGTATGTCTGTGTTGTAGAAGCCTTCTATCTTTATTTCAGTTATGAAAAAAAAAATTAATCCCTTTGTGTTTACTTTTTACTAAAACCTTTGATTTTCTCTTGAGAAAAGAATGCATGGAGAAAAGTGTGTGATCTCTGTGCAGTACTCTCTATTTAGTTGTCCAACTTCAAAAAATTTAATTAACAGAATTTACATTTGGAAGTATTTGCATAGTGAAACAGATATCTCTAATCTATGTTATCAGGCAGTCTTAGAGCTGCTACTTACTTAATCATTAGTTAGTCTTTCTGTCATGTGTCAAGAATGTTCTAATTTTATTTTACAATTAATCACTTCAGATGGACCTAGAGGTTAATAGTTCTTAAGAATTTGACTGAAAACATGAGCAAAACCAATGTAGAACAGCAATGCTGCCACATTTTTGAAGGGATTTCAGGGTTAAGTTAAAAAAAAACAAAACCAAAACCAAACAAAAGACATATGATAATAGCTGACTGTGAGTTTTCCAGACCAATGAAATTATTAATGCAACATGTTGGTGCATGAAAAAAAAAATAGTATGACAGATAATTCAGTAACAAAATATGTGTTAATATATACCACTGTATTCATAAATTTTAATAGAACTATTTATCACAGCTAGAACTGTTAAGGAATTCTGTAGGCTTTCTGCCACTGTGGTAAGATGAATGATGAATCTGATGCAACGCAGGGTTTTTTAATAATTTATTGGGTCATGAGTTATGGTTTTATTCAATTGAAAATTATTAGATGGGTTTGCCCCAGGCAGCGAGCATGGTATATGAAAAAGGAAAATAGATTACGCAAACACTCGATGGGTTTAATCATTTCAAACAGGGCAGTGGATAAAGGCACTGACAGATTTGTCATTAATTCAGCAGACGTTTTTACCTCCACACAACATAATCACAAGATGGGAGTTGTCAGTGAAGCCCTGAAAGTGTGATGTTCATAATGAATAGTCTGCATAATCTATTATTTTCACACAAATGATTTATTTTCTCCATGAAAGAGGACAAGGAGTGGAACAGAGGGTAGATGGACTCTTTCAAGAATGGTGGCAAAAAGAATCTTTTTCATCATCCCAAATTCTGATATCTATTTCTGATCAAACAGTGCCATTCAACATAATGATAGAATGTGGGAGGAACCACCACTGCTGCATTTTGTCTATATTCTGATGGTGCTGTCACCACAAAGACTACTCATCGAATTTTTATGAAGAATCACTATAACTGGCCTCCCATTGAAAGCCCTGCCTACAAGGTGAAACCAAATCCATTTTGCTCCAACAAATATTAAGCTCTTTTGAGAACAGAGAGAAGATCTGAACTCCAGTAGAATAAGCTGTATTCCTTCTGTGTTGTTCACATAAAATTATGATCTTTCAGAGAAAATAAGCGTAGGCAGAGGTGGTAAATCTTTTATGTTAAAGGATTGATCTTGACATCTGCAAGCAATTTTGAAATTCCCTATAAATCACTACTAAATCATGGAGTTAGATGGCAAACCCTCCATTTACCAAGAATGTACTTAAAATATGGAAAAATATGGAAAATACTATTTTCTTTAAGTCTTACTGTCACATAAAATATATAAATATTATTTTGTTTAACTAATGATTATAGAGGACTACAGCCTAAAGTCATCAAGCAATCCAGTTCTGCTGGAGCCATTTCTATTATAATTGCTGTTACAAGGAAAAATACCAGTCAGAAAACTACTCAGAGCAGGAATCTTTACAGTGTGAGATGGTAGTCTGCTCATAATTCACACTCACTTCAACATTACACTCCCAATTCCATAAGAAAACATCATTAACAAAATTGCAAAGTCAATTATGGGCAAGTTTGAAAGTGCCAAAATGAAGGCTGTCCTCTTCCACATATGTAATTTCAGTTCCACATTCTAAGGAGCTAGAAAGTGGTGTAACTTCATCAGAGATGCATAAGAGCCATAATGCGTCATAACACTCAAACAGCTAGTCAAAGTCTTTCTTTTTTCTTAGAAACCATTTCTATAGGACCCCCATTGTATTCAATGTGGAATATTAGAACATTTAATATGTCCAGTGGCTACAGAGTACACATTTCAGTGATGTATGAATACATCAGACATCATATTTTCTATTCTACAGATATGTCTCCAAGTAAAGATTTTTACGTCAATATCAGCACGTGTGAACTTATAAATTTGATTAAATGGATTTATTTTGATAATTTCTTTTATTCACTTATGCATATACCACTTATCATAGAACTGCTTTTCCAACAGTGGGTGAAACAGCCATGGGTGTCCCAGTATAGCATTTTCTGTTTCTCTTTGTTATTCCCCCAGTCACAGAAATGCTGAGAATCATCACCAATTCAATTTATTTAGTTCAAGACTTAAGAAATAATAATTTTTAAAAGTATGCATCTGAAACTGCTTTTCTAGGAAAAAGTAAAAATGCACTTCATGAAACAGCAGTTTGCCTTTCACAGCTTCTCTGGGGTTACACACGACATGTTTGATGGAGCCAAAGTTAATATTGAATTCCCCTAGGCACTGCTTAGCTACCAAAACTGCAAATTACTGTATCTTTTTTCTCAATTTCCTGTGTGAACTTCCAACAGCTTTGCTAATACATCATTTTATACACAACTCTGACATTTCCTGGATAGTGTTTCATGCCATGGGTTTCAACCCAGCATCCAGACCACCTGAGTGCATCATAGAAAGAGAAATTCTGTGGACCAGAATGCAGGAACTGGATCACACCTACAACAGAGCCAAAAGTTGGATCCTTTGTGTGGCCAGAAAAATATACTTTAATTTCTTTTAAAGAGTGTCATTGATGAACTTCCAATCCTGACTAATTACTTTATTCTTAAGTAAAGAGGAACAAGAGGTTGTTGTTAGGTCATTCTGGACTAACCTTTATGTATGTTATGTATTCTGCAAATGAGCAACAGTTACGACCTTTTCAATACACACTTTTTCCTATGAGAAATGTTCATAACCTAAAAGGGTAGGAATATTTTTGCTTTCAAATTTTGCTTTATTGAATGTTTTGATTTGACTCTTTTTTCAGAATGGTCAAAGAAATATTAAATTAACAACTACTCTTACCTCCCCCTCACATCAGACTAGATGGTAGCTTAGGCAGATCTATGATGTAGTGTTTGAGCCTCTTCAAGTCTCTAACTACAGTCTGCCTTTCTTTCTGAAGTGCTGTAATAAAAATGGCAAGGAATTAGCCGAGGGAAAACAAGTGAATCACAGGAAAAGACAATGTCACTGTACTATTCAGCAAGAATGGAAGTAAGGTTTCCATACTCTGAACCTCAGAATTGTTAATGAACATTTTAAGAGCACGTTAGCTACTTAATGACTCTATAAATCACATTTTCCACTCCACATCAGCAGCAGTTGTTGCAAGATTATGTGGATATTAAGAAAGGGAAGAAACCTGCCATAACGAGAAAAAAACATCAGTATTTCTCAAAATTATAGAAGCTCTGGACAAAGATGTATAATTTTAACCTGCTGCAGAAGAAACCATAGTAACAATGACAATAATAACAACAATAATGTTAATAATAACAATGATTATATGCAAGTTTTATTCAGAACTTAAACTCATCTTGTTGTGTTTCCTTTGTTACTTTTATTTGCCTTTAAAAGAGCATTTCCAGAATAACACTTCCATATCAGTGTAAATTTCTGTTCATTTTTTTTGCAATATTTGATGATATTTTAATTTCATGTGAAACTGTGTAAAAGTTAGTCTTCATTCTGTTGCCTTTTTGTGTGCATATGTTATTTTAAATCTACTTTTTTGGCTAAAAGAGAAGGGAGGGTGAAAGTACAAAAACGCCCGGAGCTAGTAAGTGGGGGAGTTAGGATAGAATGCAATGTGGCAGCTTAAGTTTGCTGCTGCTGTGCGTATAAAGTAAAATGGTCATTAATGTTATTCAGTAAGGAGACTTGCATAAAATAATTAAATGAACCCTAAGGATACCTGTCAAACTGTCATATGCTCACAAGCAAGGAAGTCACAGAGTAAAGCTGTCAGTCAGGGTCTGACATTCTGAAATCCTTCAAAAAGTGTTAAGCATTCAAAACTCTGCTAGTAATAAACCTGGCAACAGTAAGATAAGCTGGCCTGCCACAGCCTCAGGATTCTTTTGCAAATGACACTGTGATATGACTCAGTGCCCTTACATTTGGAAGAATCTAGTTCATTTTTTATTTGTTCAAGGAAAAATCAAAGACATGCTTTACCTTTCTCAGCAGTAAGCATGTTTATTTTCCAATTCGTAAATAAGCAAATATTGACTGTCGGTGAACTGCAGTACATATTGACCAGTCTGTGTGAATCAACTTAAAAGACATGTAGGCTATGGTAATTTACATCAGACAAAGATTTATCTGACACTTTTTTTCCTCTTTTGTTTTCTGGACAAATAAATGTGATAACCCTAACAGCTGTATGAGACGGTTTTGCCATTGGTGCTGGATGCTTCATTTTACCAAACCACGTCCTCACTGGAATTAGGGTCACTTGTAGTAATTACCTTAAATAGAAAGCTAATAATGATCAGAAAATGGACATTGCCTAATCTAGCATATTGTCACTGTCATTTCTAAAGTGCCTATTAACAATAGTTATCTTTGTGCCAACTGTGCAATTTAAAATCATTAAATGCCTTCAAAAAACTATTGCTCCTGGCTCTTCTTAAAATTGTATGCATCTATTCAGTATGTTTTGGGTTTTTTCCTGTTTCTTCTTCCACTTTTTCTTTATTTTCTTCCTTTTTTCTTTTTCCTTTTTTACCTCTTTACTCTCCCGTCCTTGTCTTTTTTCCTTCTTTCCTTCTTTTCCTTTTTTCTTTTCCTCCTTTTCTCTTTCCTTCCTTATTTCATTTTTTCCTTCTTTTCTTCTGTCTCTCTTTCCTTCTCATCCTTTCTATCTGTCTCATCTCCTTCTTTCTTTATTGTTCTCCATATATCTTTCTTTTTTTTTTTTCTTTCCATTTCCTTCTCTTGCCCTGACTCTTCTTTTTCATTTGCTAGATTTGTTAATTTGACAAGGCTGTTAAAATAAATGTGTTGCACATTATGCCCCAGGGAAATAAAAAAATTGTTTCCAATTAGACAGTGTTCTTTCTAATAATAAAATTTAAAAGGAGGAACTCATAGGAAACAAAAGTCCTTTGGATATTTGAAGAAAGGCAAAGGTAAACCCATGCCAAGACCCGTTGTCTCAGATGACTTTACAAATCAGAAAGATAAAAGGTCAGTGTCTAAGTCAGAACCAGTCATCTGACCTCTTTTTGTAGTCACTGAGAGAAAGTAGCGTCTATAGAGCTTCAGTCAACTCGTTCTAATCAAGTTATCTAAAATAGGTCAAAAACCATCTCTGTAAGACGTCTCTTCCTTTCCACTGTGTATGAAAAATACTTTGGTGAGTAGTATAGATTCAGCTGTCTCTATACAATGTAGACATCTGAAGTTGGGTGATTTTAAACACACCTTTTCTGACTCCCTTCTGTTCAATGGGTTAGGACAGTAATTAAATCCTTATTTCTTTCCTACCCTTAGGCAGACATTTCCTTACTCTGTTTATATGTAAAACTGATGAATCTATTTTCTTCAGTCTTAGCTTTTCATTATTTGGGTTGGTTTTAACTTTGAGATATCCCTTATTAAAGAAGTTGTATAATTTAATCCATCAGTATTTAATTAATGAAAATGTATAGCATCTTTTATATAAAACCCTTAACAGTCTGATTCGGGGATTTTTTTTTTTCTTCCTGCAGATAAGTGTAGACATAGTAATTCAAGCATAAGGAATAGTCTGAAAATACTGATAGTCACAATTTTTAAGAAATATTATGACTTAATACTCATAGTCCCAAATCTATCTAGAACATCCCCTTCTTCAGAAACTGATGTTAGAGGGAACCAGTTATTAAAGGTCACTTTCAAAAATTTGGACCCCGGTGATTGCCCAGGATGATAGTAGAATTGTGACAAAACAAAGATTAGAATTCAGATCATTCAGCTAACAGGATATTGGAGTATTGATGGACAGGTTGCATAATGCAAACTGTATTTGTTTTCAGGTCTTGCTAAGTGAACCCCTTAGAGGTGAGTTGAATCAGTAAACATATTCATATCACTGCATAGTCTATGAAGTTTTCTATGACATTTCCATAAATATTTAATCCTAAACCCACGTATATCAGGGAGAAGGGTGAAGACCTTATAAAGCAGTTCTAATAAAATATCAGTGCAGTATCAGGTAAATAGATTGGTGACTGGTGTATCCAATTCTTGTCTATTAGTACATAATTCAACAACATTTTGGGACATGAAAGGATGAATCCACTAGCACTGATAGGGTTTCCATCCATGATGTAGTGTTTACTACTGAATTAGAAAAGTGATCACAATCTCTCCTCCTGTCTTACTTTCTGAAAATATCTTGGCCTTCTAACAACAGTGTTTAGCATATGACCACTTTAAAAAGGTAGTAAATTATTTTCTGAAAAAATATATATATCTCATCTTGACAGAAATTTGACTATTGACTATATCAGCAATGTTTCAAGGTAAGGTGTTTGCATTCCTTTGCAATTAAAATGTGGGGTTTCATTCAAAGTGATCTCCCTAGGAGGTTTTAATGTCTATCATCACTATAAATCCATGTTTCCTAGCCAATAAACAAGAACTATATTGTTTTCTTGCTGAAATAATCACTTTTGGAGAATGAGATTTCAGTTTGTTGTAATCCTTTTAGTCTATGGCTATTTTCCCTCAGTCATTATAACTCTAACTTAAGTTTGCTTTGAGTAGTTGTTTATGCACATATATCTTTCTAGTCCAGTCCATTTCCACACCATTTTTCACCAGCAGACAAGCTTAGCTAGTAGAAAACAATGAAAAAAATGTTGCTTTAAGCACTGGTGAGTTTTCTATTACATCCCTCATTAAAATAGAATTAAAAATAGATAACGTTATAGGTACGTGTCCTGGTATGTTCAAAGCCCTAGAAATATATTTTTCAAACACCGAAACAAGTGATTCTTGATTTCCTAGCTGTTGTTGATTGTCTGAATTTTTAGGGTATGATAGTGCCTGACATCTGCAGTCATCTTTTTTTATAATTAAATTTGAACATTACAGTCGAAGGTCTTGGTAAACTCAAGGTATAAACTGGCTCTGCAGAATGGTTATGAAGAAGCAAAAACCAACTACCTGAACAAATGCTGTGCTCTGCTACAATATGATCTGCTTGATAAGTTGTTTTTGTATTTATAACCTACCTTTTGGTCAGGTTCCAAAAAGTTACAACACTGAGATAAAAAGCCAACTCAAATTACTTTTAAGCTTGGAAAATTAATTGACTTGAAATGACACAGCCCCAAAATTCTCTTAAATACACTCAGTTTCTTTGGGGTTTTTTCTGTGTGGTTGTGATACTTAACAACAACCTAAAATCTGATGGCTATGTTGTCCCCTGAAAAGGAGGAAGGGTACCCTGGCAGGAGTGGGATTCTACCCCACAGACACAGAAAGGATTTTGCATCTAACCTCTACAGCTGCAGGACTGCGTTTTAAAATCAAGCTTCAAACATGGAGTGGGATTACAAACCCGACAAAATGCATATGAAACAATAATGTACATAAAACATTAGCCTTATTGTGCAAAACATACATGAAACAACAAGGCTAATGAAACCAGAGAAAAAGGCACAGGCACTCAGAGTGGTGCAACCTCAGCACTGTATTCAGAGCCTGCTTCAGGAATTTTTTAAAACACTAAAGCTAATGTAATACCTCAGGCTTCATCCAAAAAAATGGCATATTTTTTGCCAAAGGCAATTCAGTATTTTTGCAAGCATGTTTATTTTTCCCAGGTAAAAGCAGCATATTAAGTATTTAGATCAAAATAGTTCTGTGCTCAGTCCCTAATCATTCAGACTAAAGCCAGCAGTAATAAAAGACATTAAGAGACAATATGCTTGGGGTTTCTTTCAATAAAATTTCTATTAAAATCTGCTTCTCCCTCTGTTTTGTTCCTTTTATCACAATGTCTTGTCTTTCTTATCTTTCCCCCACTTTGCAATTTTTTTTTGTATGTTTCTTTCATCAGACTCCCGTCATGCTTCTCCACTTTGCTCTACCTCCTCTCTCTTTCTCACTCGTTGTCTCCATCTTTTTTTGGAATCTCTCTCTGCATATAGCAAATGAGTTCATTTTCTCCTAGTCTGAATCCAGCTAAAACCCTTGTGCCTACTGCACTGAGAAAATAACTGAGAGCAAAAGAGGCTTTTAGGTCATTATTTAGGAAGCTATAGAAGTGACTTCATTTCAGAAGATTCTGCATGACTGCAATAGGCTTTCAGCTCTGTGCCTATATGTTTATTTTGCTGGAAAATTGACCTACTCTTTTAGAAGACATTTATTTATTTATATGTTGGGTTGGGTTATGCCATCTAATATTTTACCATCAATCTTCATTTTCACTGTTTTCTCCAGAGGAGGGCCACAAAAATAATCAGGGGGTTGGAGCACCTTTGCTACAAGGACAGGCTGAGGGAGCTGGGGTTGTTCAGCCTGGAGAAGAGGAGGCTCTGGGGAGACCTAATAGCAGCCTTCCAGTACATGAGGGGGGCCTACAGGAAGGCTGGAGACAGTCTGTTTACAAAGGCCGGCAATGACAGAACAAGGGGTAAAGGCTTTAAACTCGAGAAGAGCAGATTTAGATTAGACATTAGGAATAAGTTCTTTACTATGAGGGTGGTGGAGCACTGGAACAGGTTGCCAAGGGAGGTGGTTGAGGCCCCTTCCCTGGAGACATTCAAGGTGAGGCTCGATGAGGCCCTGGGCAACCTGGTCTAGTTGGGGGTGTCCCCGCTGACTGTGGTGGGGGTGGACTAGATGACCTTTGAAGGTCCCTTCCGGCCCAGATGATTCTATGAATCATTTGCACTTTCCATATGGAATGCATAAAAAATAATATTAATTGCTTCAACAGGAAGAAATTATTTTTTTAAAGTAATTTAGTCTTTAGAATTAACACAGTAACCTAAATAATGAAAAGAAAAAAATGAAGAAGGAAAAATGGAGAGTGAAAGGAAAAGGAAAAAATGAAGAGTGAAATAAAACAAAGAGACAGATAAACTGATGAAAGACATGGGAAAGATGAAAGACCTAGAGTTTTTTAGTAGCCCACAGTTATACAACATTTAAAGTGCCAACAATATTTCTGCGACAGAAATAAACAGGGAGGGCAAGGGGAGGAGATTTTTTTTTTTTTTTCTTAAATATTAATGCAGAATCTCTTATGGTCTGCAAAGTCTTCCAAAGACATGAAGTTTAATTTCCTGTGAAGGGAATAATTTTTGTCTCCATAGGCTATGAAGGTAAAATTACAGATGGGACATATCTTAAATGAATTGTAAAGATTGAAGAAGAAAATACAATTTTAAAGAGATTTAATTTAAAAGTAGTTAAATCGGGTCTTTCAGTTGGAGAACCTTGAAGAGATAGGACTGATTTCAGTAGTATTTTAAATAACGAAAAGTATGGGAAAAGCCCCAAATCATCCTTTTCCTTGCAAGAAAACTCCCCAGAGAGTCTGAACTGTACTTTCTGCAATCTTTAAAAAAATGACTTATGTTTACTGGGAAACTATCATGGGGGATAGTAACCTTTACATCTCTGAGTCTGTCTAGAAAGACTTTAAGGTTTTACACAATGTAATAACTATTTGAAGACTTTTGGACAAGAAACAATGACTGTTACCAGATTTGGAGAAGCAAAAATTGTCTGCAAAGTCAAATTTACACAGTGGGCTAAAAAAACTCAGATTGTGAAATTTGCTGTTACTGAGCCATAGGAGCTGTAACAAAGCAGTTACATAGCAGTCTTCAGCTGTCCTGAAGAAAAGTAGCTCTTGCCTATGACATAGTAAATTTGCTTTCTGAAGACATAAAAAGCATAGAAGAGCCAATGTTGCACAGGCAGTGGATACACAAAGGAAAAAAAACAACTTCTGGGACAACATTACTGGCAGTATATACTGGGAAATAAACATGGAACTTTAAATAATTACTATAATTCATATGAGAAGAATTAAATAAAAATGCTAACAGCTGAGGTTTTGGGGGGGGTGTTTTGGGTTTTTTTTAGCTTTTTATGCATGTCTCAAATAGATAAGAAATTGGGCAGTTTATTCCTTTGATAAACTGAAGAGAAGTAGAAAGCAATATCAGAAGCAGCTTTGTAGTCAAGGCAATCAACGGATATAAACTAGATAAGAAAATTGGGAGGTCATATTTCTTATATAACTGCAATTTGAAAAGAAACACGTTTCAAGCACAGATGACTTCCTCATTAAAATCAGTCAAACAAACAAATGCCTTTAAAAGGCAAAATGTCCTTATGATGAAAAGTATCAAACTAAAAATATTAAAAAAATAACTCTTATAAATCAAGGAAAGGAAAGAATAAAAGAAAGAAAAAAGAATGCTTATCAGTAAATCTTAGATTTGCTTAAATAAATTTAAAGATCCAGTGGATTTTAACACAGTTTAAATGTCAGTCTTGAAAATATAATGAGAGGTAATAAAAAGAGTCAGATGTGATCAGCTACCATTTCACCGTTATCACCCGTTATACAGTATGCAGGGAGAATTAGGCACCTTAATTAAGATCAAATCCTAAAACCGGTGGATTCAGTAAAATCAGTGGTCACCTGATAATGCCTAACACGGACCTTTAAAGTTACCTGTGTCTTCAGGAGACCTTATACTTTCTTCTGTTAAGGATTGCAAGTCTTTCAATTTTTTACCTATGTTTGAGTGTCTGCTTTAAAATTTCAAACCAGATCCATCCCATCTTTTCCAATGGGCTGTCTGCAGAGATGTTGCTGGTGTTGTTCAAGTTTAGCAGGTAGGTTTTAGCTACCTTACTTCACTTTTTAGCTTACTTCACAAAGTATGAGAGGCCTGAACTGAACAAGTGATTCAGCTTATATTGAAAGAGAATGAAGTCTGAAGAGGTAGGAATAAGGTTTTTTGTGGGATGCTTGACATTCCTATTAAAATTGTAAATTTTTGCATATATTCCTTAAAACATATGTTCTAAAGCAGGTATGGGAAGAGCTTTTAATCAAAGTGCAGTTTATCCCCGAGTCTAAAGTCTAAGTAGAGCTGGGGAACCGCTCCAGGCTCAGCAGGGAAACATTTGCAGGACTTTACAAAAGCTATGTAAAATATTTAAGTCCTTCTACAGGAACTATCTTGTTATTAAAGATAGAATGCTTTAGTCCACTAATTAGTCCTGCAGTGAGGAGAAAACATATTCAGCTGTGTAGAGTATTTTGTAAAACCTATTGAAGTATTCTATTCTCTTGATTCCATTGTGATTTCTACAAAACTCAGTAGAAAGGTCCATTGTCATCACAAAACTTACACCTTGACAGTTCTAGAGACAGCAGAATGTCAACCAAACAATGGAAAAAGACCACTTCAACATCATAGCATGATGCAGAGCAATAAAAGTGCCACATTTTTTAAAAACAGCTTTCATTTAATATTTGTTCATTTAATCAACATACTGCTAGATAGACCTTCTTTCTCTAGAAGCTGAATCTACATATTTAAGCAACTGACTGTTACTACCTGCTATCTCTTCTCTAAAAACAATTGAACATATGTGCACTATTCTAAAATGTCATATCTGCTAGCAGAATGCTAAAGACATTTGGCTCAATTTGCAGCTTCCAGCAGGAGACAAAAAATAATTACTTCTATTTAAACAATAAACACATTTACAAGAGCAACATGAAAGTTTCAAAAGTTTCTGGTTACAGATGGGCTAGATCACAAATACCTTCTGTTTTTGCATATCCATAGGGAAGAAAAAGACTACATACTTTTTCTGATCCTCTATATTCTACTCTAAACTAAGATAATTACAGAGACAGAAGTGTCAGCCACTTAGAGACAAAGAACTATTATAAATAGGTCAGTATTAGGGAAGTCTCAGTTCTTAAATCTAGATAAAATTCCTTTTTGAACACTAATTCTTTACCAAGGCGAAAAACTAATGAGTCCTCACCTTGTCTTAGTTCCCAAAGAAACATAAGACTGTGGGCAAAATGCAGAAAGCATTTGTGAATGGCTGAGAAAATGAGTATGGTCTAGACCTGGACAGCTGAGTTCAGAAGGAAGTAACGATATCCAAGAGAGAAAAGTATTTGAATCCTTTCATCTCTAATCATATGAAGTCCTTCTCTTACCATGATTGGAGACACATTTTTGGGCTCCTTTTCTTCTACAACTAGAAATTCTTCAAGGTGCCACTGTATCAGGTATTATTTTCTACTGAGTTCAAGCATCACCAAACCCAAATATGTAAACACCATGTTGTTGCAATAGTTTTTCTCATTTTTCTGTTCTTCATTTCAGAAAAGGAAACTTCTCAATGAGGGTTTTTCCTCAAAAGACATAATTAATGTGTAGCTCATTTGTCTGCAAAAGATCTTAATGAATGATTGACATCTGTTTGAATGAATCTTAATGAATGTTGACATCTGTTTTCAAATTACTAAAAAATATTTTAATTTAAATTATTAATGTATTTTTCTCTAACACTTAGTTCCTATCCTACAAGCTTAGTAGGATAGAAGGTAATGGATTAAAAAAAAAATCTGTTTAATAATAATCTGTGCAAAAGTATATGCAAACAAGTAAAGTACATAACACGTCCTATAAACTGTGTGATCCTGCTTGTCTTCCTAACACTGAAGTCTTTTTCCATCATCAGGTATCTAGGTTCCTTCATGGCACTGAGAGATTTTATGTAACGATTTATGTTTACAGCATGGTTCGATATCATTAGAAGTATTGCAGCTTGGCCCCAATTTAAACAAGACATGGTCTGCCATTTTCTCTTACCATGGATGGGAAAAAACCTCACATGTGTAAGAGAGATGGGGGGGGGAAATTATAACTATTTTTGTTAAGTTGTTTTCTCAGACAAATGGTCCTTGGCTTTAAGACAATGTATCTTTGTACTTTCTTTTCTTATAGGACATTTATGCATTTTAGATTTTAAAATTCTCTGTTAAGTGTTTTGAGTGCACCTTCTAATGTTTCTTTCTTGATAAGAAAATTACATGTAGGTTGCAAGTTAGATAATAAATCACTGGGTGCAGACAAATGCACAAAACACTTAAAAAAAAACCACTCCAAACCTCACATATTATGTTGGTATTTGGAAGTGTTGGAATGGGTTACATTGCGTACTAACACTTTGCTTCACTTATTGAAAACAAGTATGACATTTCAAGGAAGAACTGCCTTTGCTGTTTTCTACCGTATATTTTTTTTAACAGCAATGATAATTTATTTGTAGATACTTTGTGCAAAAAGTTTCTAACATTGTTCCTTTCAAATATAAAAATTTTAATATAATGGATCTATGCATGTCTGTGCATAATGTACATGTATAATTGTACATCCCTTCAAAATAAGTGTGAAGAAGATGAAGTTGTCAAACTGGAATGCAGAATAACAAACTGAGATAAGCATGATGATAGCACAGATTTATCTACTCCATTTTAATCTTGCATATACCTAGATTGATTTAATATTCCTATAGTAAGCTTAAAATCACTTTATTTTGGTGATGAACTCAGGTGGTGGAACTACATCATTGTACAGAAAAAGCATTAAATACTATATGATATTGCAGTTACAAGTTTAATAGAATTCATGAAGGCTAAAAATAGAGTTATGAAATCCTAGAAAAACTGTCAGACTGCTAAGAAAACCTCTTCACCCCAATATTTCCCATATTTTCTGTTTTAAAGGCTTAATTTTATAATCAATGAATAATTAGAGAAAAAACATTAAAATATTATGTTTTACACCAGTTCTCATAGATTTCCATCTTAGTTCCTACTCTCACATGGAAAAGAAGCCACAGATACAGTAGAAACATTTGAGAATCTCATGTTCACAGATGTGTATTCCAGATTTTTATGCTTTGAGACTCAACCAATTATACTGACATTAATTCTGACTGATCTTTAATAGGAATAGCACTGAGATTCTTTCAGTGTGAGGTGGGACCAGTGGGACAGAAACAGCTCTATGAAATTCTCACGTGCTTGTCTACCGAGCATGTCAAAAGTACCACAATTAGCATATACTGCAATTAAATTGGCAGAGAATTACAGAATCATAGAATAATTTAGGTTGGAAATTACCTTAAAGACCATCTAGTTCCAATCCCCCTGCCATGGGCAGGGACACCTCCCACTAGACCAGCTTACTCAAAGCCCTACCCAGCCTGGTCTTGAACACTTTCAGGGATGGGGCATCCAAACTTCTCTGGGAAACCTGTTCTAGTGTCTCACCACCCTCAGAGTAAAGAATTTCTTCCTAATATCTAATCTAAATCTCTCCTCTTTCAGTTTGAAACCTTTACCCCTCTTCCTATCACTACATTCCCTGATAAAGAGTCCCTCCTCCCTCCTGTAGGACCCCTTCAGGTACTGGAAGGCTGCTATAAAGTCTCCCAGGAGGCTTCTCTTCTCCGGGCTGAACAACCCCAGCTCTCTCAGCCTGTGTTCACAGGAGAGGTGCTCCAGCTCTCTGATCACCTTTCTGGCCCTCTGGCCCACGGAGAAGGACAGGTCCATGTCCTTCTTATGTTGAAGATTCCAAAGCTGGACACAGTACTTCAGGTGGGATGTCATGAGAACAGAGTACAGGGAGAGAATCACCTCCCTTGACCTGCTGGCCATGCTTCTTTTAATGCCCAGGTTGAGACTGGCTTTCTGGGTTGCAAGTGCACATTGCCGGCTCATGTTGAACCTCTTACCAACCAACACCTGCAAGTCCTTCTCCTCAGGGCTGCTCTCAATTTGTTCTCTGTTCCACTTGTATTTGTGCTTGGGATTGCCCCCACCCAGGTGCAGGACTTTGCACTTGGCCTAATTGAACTTAATAAGGTTTGCATGGGGCCATCTCTCAAGTCTGCCAGGTCCCTCTGGATAGCATCCCTTCCCTCCCGTGTGTCAACTATACCACACAGCTTGGTGTTGTCAGCAAACTTGCTAAGAGTTTCAGCTGATTCAGTTGCCCTGAATCCCACTGTCCACATCACCAACAAATATGTTAAGCAGCACCAGTCCCAGTACTGACATCTGAGGAATGCCACTTGTCACTGCTCACTACTTGGACAATGACCCATAGACTGCAACTCTCTGAGTGCAGTCATCCAGAAAATTCCTTGTCCACCAAATGGTCCATCCATCAAATCCATGTTTCTCCAATTTAGAGATAATGATGGCATGCGGGACAGTGTCAAATGCTTTGCAAAAGACCAGGGAGATGGCCTGTGTCCAGGTCAGTTGTTCTTTCCTTATTCACTAATGCTGTAACCCCATCATAGAAGGCCACCAAATTTGTCAGGCGCAATTTGCCCTCAGTGAAGCTATGTTTGCTGTCATCAATCACCTCCTTATTTTCTTTGTGCCTTAGCAGAGTTTCCAGGAGGATCTGCTCCATGATCTTGCCAGGCACAGAGGTCTGTAGTTCCCTGGGTCTTCCTTTTCCCCCTTGTTAAAAATGTGGCTTATGTTTCCCCTTTTCCAGTCAGCGGGAACTTCACCAGATTGCCACAGCTTCTCAGATGTGATGGACAGTGGCTTGGCAACTTCATCTGCCAGTTGCCTCAGAACTCACAGATGAATCTCATCAGGTCCCATAGGCTTCTGCACCTTCAGGTTCCTCAGATCGTCTTGAACCTGGTCTTTTCCTACAGTGTGCAGTTCCTTATTCTTCCAGTCCCTGTTTATGCCTTCTGCAGGGATTGGACTAGATGATATCCAAAGGTCCCTTTCAACCTCCTATCCTGTGATTCTGTGGCTAGGGCCCTTGCCAGTGAAGACCGAGGCAAAAAAGTTGTTGAGTACCTCAGCCTTCTCCATATCCTATGGAACCAGCTCTCTCATTTCCTTCTGGGGAGGGCCCACATTTTCAGTTTCCTTTTGTCACTGACACACCTATAGAAGCTTCTTGTTGCCCTTGAAGTCCCTGGCCAGATTTAATTCTATCAGGGCTTTAGCTTTCCTAACCTCATCCCGCACTGCTGGGACCATTTGTCTGTATTCCTCTCAGGCTACCTGTCCTTACTTCCAACCTCTGTAGGCTTCCTTTTTCAGTTTGAGATAGTTCAGGAGCTTCTTGTTCATCCATGCAGGTCTCCTGGTGTTTTTGCCAAACTTCCTCTTTGTTGGGATTCATCACTGCTGACATTTGGAGGAAGTGATCCTTGAATATTAACCACCTTTCTTGGGCCCCTCTTCCCTCCAGAGCTTTATCCCCTTGTCTTAGTAGGTTTTAAACTTCATTCAGTAATACAGTAATACAGACCAAAACACAAGCACTCTTTTGGAGTCAAGAGCTAGCAAATTGAGAAATCTCAGTCTTTAATCTTTTGTGTATAAACTCTGGTTTATAGATTCTCTCTCAAGCTTTTAATGAAAGACACATATTAAACTTAAGTAACCACTGTAACTGACAGAAGTTGATATTTATACCACATTTAAAGCAAATAGCTTTCTTATCACTGAATGTATTCATGTCGTTCTCCAGAATATGTTTCTCTAAATCTTAATTAAAACTTTTCTAATAAAGAAAAATTAAGCAACAGAAGCCAGATATCTGGTAACCCAATACTTCTGAAAACAAAACAAAACAAACCAACAAACAGTTAAGACAAAAGGAACAAGAGACAGCTGATTTCAGTACTTCATAGGTATTTATATTTCTTTCCCTTTAACTCTTTGCTCAGAGACAAATCTTGTAGAAAATGAACGCTTGTAGAATAACAGTATCTGTGTATGGAAACAATGTTTTCAGAAACCAAGTCTCAACTCATTTATTTTCTACTTTTTTAATTTAAATATCTAAATTATATGATTAAAATATACAATATAAAGTCCTTTTATAAATCTGTTATTTTAGAAAGGAAATCAGTTGAGTGTATTCAGCCTACTTACACACTTGAATGTGCCAGACAGATATATTTCTCAATTTCTTTCCATATTTTTTCTTTTTTTTTTGTTTGTTTTGTTTGTTTCCTCAAGAAGGTTTTTGGGAAAAATATTCTACTTTTTTTACAGTTCAAAGGCAGAGGCTTTCGTGTTGGGTTTTAGTGGTTTTGTTGGAGGAGGCTGACTTTCTGCTTTCTGCATTTACACTTTTTTGTAGGTACATGTACAGGTAAGATTTACAAAATATATATATACATATATATATGTATATGTATATATATACAAAATATAGATTTTTTTAATTCTTTTTTTTTTTTTTAAATGCCCGAAGGGGAGGAGAAAGAAGTAGATCTGGATGGAGGAGCACGCATATATGTGTTTGAAATTCTTAAAGCCTTCTGTGTTTCAGGCATCATAAACTCAGTCTTCCAAAATAAACACACAGCTGATTTGCTTAAAATTTTCAAATATACAAAATTATACTAGTGGTTCAATAATTTTTCTTGCTGTGCTTGTTTGGGCTTTATAATTTGTTAGAGAGTATTAAAAAGTCCCTTTAGCTTTGAAAAGATCTTTCAATTATAAGATATGTTCCATTATGAAATATATGACACTAATTCTTATATTCTTCATGATATATTCAGATAAGTGTTCCAGCCATTTTTCAGGAACATGTAGAGTTAATATAGATAAGTCACTTTGTATCTTTTTATTAATTACTCAACAACTGTACCCTCTGTTTGAGTTGTTTTTTTTTTAAGAAATACCCGATTAACATGAAGGTTGATAGGCAAGAATTGCAATTTCTGCAAATCTCACTTCTGAAACATGCTTTGAACTAGGAATTTGGACAGCGTTACCATAGTCAACACTGATAAAAGCATGTAGTTGAGTGTAGAAAACCCTGAAAAAACAGGTTAAAGCAGTGAAACAAACAGGTTGAAGGACTCCAAATTTTACTTTTCCTCTTCAGTATCTAATGTGTAAAGATGTCAAAGTGTGAAAAAGGTTTGGAATTTTAAAAGATAAAGTATGAATATATTGGAATTATTCAAATTTTCAGCATTTGCTCCCTAGATCCTGCCTAAGGGGGTCTATATTTTTTTCTTTACCCATCTGGGATATTCTGACATTACCTCACTGGTAGCCCAATGAGATTATTATTTTCATAATGCCTAATTAGAAAATAAATAGATTGCTAATTAAAAAACTGATCTGGAATTCTAACAAAAAATACAAGACTGCAGTAAAATCATATCCTTTAAAAAGTAAAAGTCATAAAGTTTTAATCTTTTCAATGTTGATATAAACTCTAATGCTTTTCAAATTAAGAAAAAATTTCTTGTCAGTGAGTCAGTACTAAAAAGGACACAATAAAAATGCAAATCCAGCCAAAATCACACTTTATGCAGATGATATATTTTAAAATTATAAGCACAGCACATATGGTAGCTGCAAACTCCACATTTTTAGCTTTCTTGTTTCTCAGTACTTTTGATTAAAAACTCTAGGCAAGGCAGTAAGAAAATCAGTCTTTAAGATATGAGATGACAAAGTCCAACCGAAGTACAAAGTAGACTGAAAGTTTATTATTACCATAAATGTTATTGAAAAAAAAAGTCTAATGTATGCATCTTTGCCTTAAAGTCCTCCTACTGAAGGCATAGCTATGAAGGGCTGCACAAAGTACTAGAAAGTACACAATAAAGAATGTCCAAGCAATTTCAGTCAAATGACATGCACTGAGACAAGTAGAAGTGAAATTACCCCAAAAGTATACCAACGGAAAAACACAGATAATTGACTGTAACTTGCTGGTTAACTTTTCTGAGCTCTTAGTTGTGGGGAGGCAGAAGTGGAGCTTGAATTTGAGGAAAGATTTCTCTGATAAGAAATGCCATGCTCTGGGGCAGGAACAGCTAAAATATGAGAAATAAAATATGAAAGTGATATGATGGCAGAAGGAGATAACAGGTGGAAGATGCACTCAAGGAATGCATTTCCAGGAAGAATGTGAATGGGTTCAAAAAAGGATTCACATTAACTTCAGATGCCTAACACAGATGCTGAAGTGCAGAGCCTATATATTCTTTATAGTCACTGAAGAGAGGTAGCTGTTAGACACCCAAGCTAGAAACTTTATTTCATCTGGGTACAAAAGTTAGTCTGAATGCAAAACCAGTTCTAGTATATTGCCCTTCTCTTCTGGATCATGAACACAATGTCATGAACATAGTTTTTTGCCTTAGTTCTCTGATGTAAGGGAGTTTGGACTAAAAGGAAAAAAGCATTTCTATATAAAGCTAAATAATTTATAGTATGCATATCGACACAGTATGCATAAAGGTAATATTTTCTGAAAATTTTCATAAATGTAATTGGTCTCAAGCAGATGGAGGAAATTTTACTTGGGTTCTGTGTGATGTCATAATGTAGGACCTAAATAAAATACTGCATTATGTTTAAATTAAAATAATAAAGTCTCCTTAAATTTATTATAGAGGACCACTTTCTTCTGTGCCTACGTCAATCATCCTCAGGGACACTCAGTAGGAATTACTTTATCCATTATTAATAAATTAAAGGACTTACTTGCCCATCTCCCATAAAACCTTCTTGTATGAAACAGCATTACAAGAAGCAACAGGAATCTTGCACAAACTACAGTTGATCCTCTGATGGCATTTGATCAGTTATTTCTGTAATTCAGTGTGTTGTCACCTGTGAATCAATACCTGAGAGTGGCTGAACCTCTCACTGTGTTCTATGAAGCACCTGGCTGAGTGCTAACATCAGAGAGACATGTATTGATGCTGCGTTAGAATAAGTATTTTCATTACTTGAAGCTGAAAGGAAAAAACCTAATGAATTAAAACTTTGTTGAGTATCTTCTGCAAATGAACGAACAAACAAACAAACAAACAAACAAAAAAAACCTCTCGTGGTGAGCTGACCCTGACCAGCAACTAAGCCCCTACCCAGCTCCTTGCTCACTCGCTGCTCCTCAGCGAGGTGAGAGGGAGCATCAGAAGACCAAAAACAAAGCAAAGTAAGGAATGTATTTGCTGCTTCTCATCAGCAGGCAGATATTTCATCACCTCCTGGAAACCAGGGCTCCATCATGCCTAAGAGTTACTTGGGAAGACAAATACCATAACCATGAACAGCTCTCCTTTCTTGTCCTTTCCTGCGTTTTTATTGCTGAACAAGATGTCATATGGTAAGGCATATGCCTTTGGTCATCTCAGGTCAGCTGTCCTGGCTCTGTGCTCTCCCAGGTTCCTGTGCACCCCAAGCCTTCTCACTGGGGTGACAGAGTGAATTAGATATTGGAATGGCCATAACAAAGTGGAGGGGAAAGAAGATTGCTTCTAAAGCAAGGAACCTCAAACTTTAGCTCAACACAGGTGATGAAATAACTGTGGTAACCCCTTTGTAATTTTAATCACAATGAATATAACCAAGTGCCACTAGCACTAACCATAGTACAACCAGTGCTTCATGATTCTGTGACATTCTTCGATGGATTCTTCTACAGAAGGGATCCCAAAGAGCATTCTTTAAATTATCTGTATTCGACACACTCTGAAATAATCAACTTCTCCTTTCTGGGAGTTGTTTGAGGATTGTCTATCGACCAAGTGCCAAACTACTATATACAATGAAAATATCTGTTTAAAAAAATTCTATGTGGAAATGGATAAGAGAATTAAATCAGAAGAGACTTTTTTTTTTTTTTTAAAGACTTTCTGTATATTACAGAACTAAAACAGTATTTTCCCTTTCCATCTATCATGAAATGGGAAGTGAGGAGGGGCATAATTTACTTCATACTTCAAAAAGCATCTCTGCAAAAATCCCTGCAGAGTTCAGCACAAAATTATCATAGAATCATAAAAATCATAGAATGGTTAGAGTTGGAAGGGACCTTAAAGATCATCGAGTTCCAACCCCCCTGCCATGGGCAGGGACACCTCCCACTAAACCAGGTTGCTCAAAGCCCCATCCAGCCTGGCCTTAAACACTTCCAGGGATGGGGCATCCACAACTTCCCTGGGCAACATGTTCCAGTGCCTCACCACCCTCACAGGAAAGAATTTCTTCCTAATATCTCCCCTCTTTCAATTTAAAACCATTACCCCTTGTCCTGTCACTACACCTCCTGACAAAGAGTCCCTCTCCAGTTCTCCTGTGGGCTCCCTTCAGATATTGGTAGGCTGCAATGAGGTCTCCCCGGAGCCTTCTCTTCTCCAGGCTGAACTACCCCAACTCTCTCAGCCTGTCTTCATAAGGAAGGTGCTCCATCCCTCTGATCATCTGCATGGCCCTCCACTGGACCCGTTCCAACATGTCCATATCCTTCCTGTGTTGAGGACTCCAAAGCTGGTCACAGTACTCCAGGTGGGGTCTCGCAAGAGCAGAGTAGAGGGGTAGAATCACCTCCCATGACCTGCTGGCCACACTTCTTTTGATGCAGCCCAGGATGGGGTTGGATTTCTGGGCTGCCAATGCACATTGCTGGCTCATGTTGAGCTTCTCATCCATCAACACCCCCAAGTCCTTCTCCTCAGGGCTGCTCTCTAGCCGTTCTCTGCCCAGCCTGTACTTGGGCTTGGGATTGCTACATCCCAGGTGCAGGACCCTGCACTTGGCCTGGTTGAACTTCATGTGGTTTGCACAAGCCCACCTCTCAAGCCTGTCCAGGTCCTTCTGGATGGCATCCCTTCCCTCCAGTGTGTCAACCATGTCACCAAACTTGGTGTCATCGGCAAACTTGCTGAGGGTGCATTCTATCCCACTGTCCATGTCTCCAACAAAGATGTTGAGCAGTACTGGTCCTAGTACTGATCCCTGAGGAAAACCACTCATCACTGGCCACCAATTGGACATTGAACCATTGACCACAACCCTTTGAATGCAGCCATTCAGCCAGTTCCTTATCCACCAAGTAGTCCATCCATCCAACCCATGACTTTCTAATTTTGAGATCAGTATGTCGTGCGGGACAGTGTCAAACGCTTTGCATAAGTCCAGGTAGATGACATCTGTTGCTCTGCCCTTGTCCACCAAGTCTGTGGCAGTATCGTAAAAGGCCACCAAATTTCTCAGGCATGATTTGCCCTTGGTGAGTCCATGTTGGCTGAGTCAAATTACCTAATTATTTTCCATGTGCCTTAGCAGAGATTTTTGTGAATCATTCATGTGAACCATAGGTAAAATCAGCAGTAGGAACAAGATGTTTATGAGTAACGGTTCAAATTCTAGAGTTAGGGCCTTAACTTTGTGCTTGTTCCAGACAGAAGCAACTGTTATATTTGGCTTTCTAAATCTAAGTCCATACTCAGTTCTAAGATTTGCTGTAAATCCCATCTACTATGTACAGCATTAAAGAACAGAGCCATAAATTACCATACTCTCCTCTCTTAGAGTTTTAAGATTTACAAGACAAGAGAAACACATTTTAGGTGAACTTCCTAAATCCTTTTCTGAAGAAGGAAAGTCCTTCATGGATCAGACCACAACAGCACCCTTATTAAAAGCTTGGTTCATTATTGCTTATAAATCATCAGCAACTTTGATGGGTCTGAGTAGTGCAATACTGTAACAGAGCTTTGGTAGTTTACCTGGAGTATCTGACCTATATTTTTTTTAGAGCCCACTACTCAAGAGACTACCCAATCAAATAAAACTGCTTTAACATGTGCTATGTCTTTTAGTTCAAGGAAATTAATGGGATCACTTGGAGCTGAAATATCTGAAAGGTAATGAAACTATATTTTACAAATCCTTATCTCAAATGATAGGTTTATAATTTCACTGTCCTGTAGAAGCGTCAGAGGCAGCAAAGACAGCTTACATGACTGAACAAGTGAGCACCCAAGTCAACTTTCTGATTACTGATTGTGGGCACAGACAAAGCAGTAATGACAGAAAGCCAATTTCCTAACAATTCGTTTCTAGCTGGAGAGCATTGTGCAAATATTTAGGGAAAAAAAATGACAAAATCATATTAAGGATAATAAATATGCTTTCATTCGACTTCACAGTTGATAAATTATGAACAGCTTAACTTTTCCAGATGATGTGCCCATGCGGGGAAGCTTCACTAGTTTTCAAGACTCTGTGGACTCACTTCCTGGCAGAGGCCTCTAGTTGCCATCCCCTGGCACTTGAGAATCATAACTCAACAGGATAACTGTCACAGCAGAGGACTAAAGGACACTTTAAAATATGTCATTAATTAATGAGTCCATGTGTGACACAGTAAAAGCACTCTGCGCAGTGACTGGAGGAAGAATTTATCCTTTTTTCAACTGAGATTTTTCCTCAATCAAGTTACAAGGGATTTAAATATTCAGGCCAACCAGACTCCTGCGTGGACCCTAAGGACTATTATCTGTGTCAAATATATAACTTATAAGGTCAGAGCAAGAGCTTTACTCATATGAGTGGAAGATTATCTTCTGCTAATCTCCACAAGTAGTAGCTGTCCATTTGAAAGAGCTAATGTTTTTATTAGTGAGCAAAATGTTAAGCACAGTAGAAGATGTGCACAAGATAGCAAATATGCTGGAGGTTAGGTATTAAAAATTTCTACTTCACTTTCTTCGTATATAAAAGTCTTAATTTGTACTATCAGAAATCACTGCTGATCACAAATGCAGTGATAAAAGAGAAGTAACAAGACAAAATGTAATGCTTCTAGAATTTTTTGCCATAGATCAGATAGCAGCTTTCTCTTCAATGTGCAGCACTATGAAGTTCAACAGATGATAACCGTATTTCTCTTTGACACCCATGCTGACATCAGTTACTAAAAAGCCAATTTAAAATAATTTGCAGAATCATAGTGTAATGGATCTTATGCCATTAAAGCATAAAATAAATTTGAAAGAGATTTTTGGTTCAGTATCAATTAAGCCCTTATTGGGTTTTGTGTTTTGTTTGTTTTGGGTTTTTTTCCCCTGATTGCAATTATACTGCTTGTGTTATTTCCTAAGATAAACAGTACAATTATTGTATTTTTATGAAAGAAATATTTTTGTGATTATCTTCCATGTTCCATTTTCAACTTTTTAGTTTTAACAGATATGGATGGCCTTTGGAAGAAATGGTGAATAATTTTCAGTTACATGATTTCACATTCAAAATCAAACTGCTAGGTCAGATTATGTGGAGACAGAAAGCTGGGTGTCAACAATGTGCTAAGTACTCTACAATGGAGTCTCCTAACTGATCCTAGCAGCCCTCCTTTTAAATAAGCCAATAGGCTAGATAGAGCCATAAAGAATATTGCTAGATAGTATCTTTTGGGAGAAAGGCTAACTGCTTGCAATTTATTCTTTGCAACCGCTCAAGAATAAAGTTAACCAAAATCAAATTTAGTCACACACTAACTGTGAAAAAAATACCACACTTAGTGATAGATGAGTGAGATAAACATGATTTCTAGTCTTCACAGAGAATATCCTTCAAGAATAGCATTCGCCAATGCAGTCAGCACAGGCAGCATGTTGTGTCTATCATATTTAGGCAACTAAGGTTACAAAAACATGAAATTAAGTTGTATTTTTTTGAGAGATGTCAATGCAATTACACGTAATATAACAATAACTAAAAAGGGTTATACGCATCACAGAGACAGATGTTCTTTTTGATGTGTTTGACTTCTGTAAGTAGTGCTTCACCACTTCTGTCTTGATCTATCCCTTCTGCCTGCAAAAATAAAATAATCTCAGGTTCTATAAGTGCATTTATTGATGCACTTTATTGATCTATGAAAATCTGATTATGGAAATGTTAGAAAGAAAAATGTGGTAAAGAGATAAAAAATGTAATCGCTACTCATCAGATGTTTTTCAGTTTTAAATTACAACAAAATGTATGAAAATCATTTAACACTAAGTATTTCTCACAAATGTCATTAATAAGATAAATTATACTGTTTCAGCTTCAGCTTCTTCAAAATCTATAACTTGACAAACGCTATTGGTTAATTATATTATCTGAAAAGTGTCAGAGAAAGTTAAAAATCTCAAATCAAGACAGTGAAGTCCTGCACCTGGGTCATGGCAATCTCAAGCACAAATACAGGCTGGGCAGAGAATGGATGGAGAGTTACCCTGCTGAGAAAGACTTGGAGGTGTTGGTTGTTGGGAAGCTCAACAGGAGCCAGCAATGCGCGCATGCAGCGCAGAAGGCCAACTGCATGCTGGGCTGCATCAAAAGAAGCATGGCCAGAAGGTCGAGGGAGGTGATTGATCCCCTCTACTCTGCTCTCATGACACCCCACCTGGAGTACTGTGTCCAGCTTTGGAGTCCTCAGCACAGGAAGGATATGGACATGTTGAAACAAATCCAGAGGAGAGCTATGAAGATGATCAGAGGGCTGGAACGCTTCTCCTATGAAGACAGGCTGAGAGAGTTGGGGTAGTTCAGCCTGGAGAAGAGGAGGCTCCAGGAAGACCTTATAGCAACTTTCCAGTATCTGAAGGGGGCCTACAAGAAAGTTGCAGAGGGACTTTTTAGAAGGGCATGTAGCGATAGGACAAAAGGTCATGGCTTCAAACTGGAAAACAGGAGATTTAGATTAGATATCAGAAAGAAATTTTTCACTATGAGGGTGGTGAAGCACTGGAATAGGTTTCCCAGAGAAGCTGTGGATGCCCCATCCCTAGAAGTGCTCAACACCGGGCTGGGTAGGGCTTTGGGCAACCTGGTCTAGTGGGAGGTGTCCCTGCCCATGGCAGGGGGGTTGAACTAGATAGTCTTTAAGGTCCCTTCCGACCTAAACCATTCTATGATTCTATAATTAATATGACCACTAGAGAAAAAGAAATTGGAAAGCAAAAGACAGACAATAGAGAATTTATGTGTCAACAAATATTTGGTATGCCTGTTACAGAATAAATCCTGTGAGCAGAAAATCAGTAGTCCGAAGGAGATGTCGCAATTCAGAAGAGAGGGAGAAGGACTGAACAAGGAACCAGATTAGCACATGGAGACCTGCTGATGGTTTATTATGAAGCTTCTTCTTCTAAGGTTATAGTCAGGTGATAGTAGGTCTGGGGATAAGTTTACATTATACACATGACAGTTATCTATTTTCTCTCATGGCTTTAATTTGCGCAGTAAAATAAACATTGCTTGGGTCTGTTCCACATTGTTCACCAGCTTCTGGAGGGAAGTAACGTTGACATTTGATCTAGCCAATATCTGCTAAAAGCTTTGATTACAGAGCGAGGTGACCCAAAACTCAGCCTAAGAACTGGAAAATATAAATTTAATTTACTGATAAGCAAATGGGAAAGAGCAACCTGAGAGAGACCAGAAATAATACAGAAAGACCAGTGTTTTCTTCATGTTCAGTTCAGAACTTCTATTTCTATAGTACTGGGCCTACTGGACTTGAAGATAGTCCAAAGTTTTCTACATTTTACAGGATTTCTCTAATTAAATTACAGAGTAACTTAACCATATAATGAGGTATGTCTCGGGTATTGAAATGCAAACTTTTGTTCAAGAATTTGCTGGATCAGAGTTTTGTTTACTATCTAGCTCTTCATCTTCTGCTGTCAGCAGCAGAACTCCTACGAGGTTCAATGAATGGAGGCTAAAGGCTAGAGGGAATATCAATGGACTTACAGTAGTTATAGTAGTGGGTAAGCAGAGCAAAAATACAAATCCAAACAAAACCCAGTATTCCACCACAAGCAAATGAAGTTAAATAGGAAAAAAAATCATCATACTTCATAAAGTTCCACAGTTGACCAGTTGCAATTTTAGTGTTCATTTGACTCATGCCATCAGATGGAGAACAAAAGTAAAGTTTGTCAGAAGTTCAAGCAGCCTGAATATACTGCAAACAGTGAATACACATAATTCAAAACCATAATTGAAGGGATAACAGAACCTCCTCACCTATAGGATGTTCTTCAGTTGTACCCAGACTGCATGCATTTTCCAGTGTGGTGAATTATTTTAGTTGCTTTTAACAAATTAAGATTCTTTAAAAATTCTCCAGTAACCACTTTGTGTCTCCTCAGCCTTTCTTGTCAATGTGAGCTTTATTAATCAACACAGACACAGAGAAACTTCCTTAATAAATGAAGAGTGTGGAAGCTACCTGTTCCTCCAGAGCCCTACAGGCTTGATAGAAGGTAAAGGAAGAGTCAAGTCTATACTTTTAATTTTAAACGAGAACACTTAAGCACAGTTAGGAATCATCTTACTGAAATCTCAACAGTCTGATTACTGCTTCTTCCTTTTTCTACCTAAAACTGAAATGAAGAGTTCTGAAGTTGTTCATATCAAAGCATATCAAAGCATCTTCTGTTCTTGTTATGAGCTGACCAGAGGAATTTTGGATGCATTGATCAATGGAGTTCTTTCAGACAAGATGGAGTAAGGTCATAGAAGCAGAAGAAAGGACATGGATCCTGTGCGAGCTACTTAACATTACTAATCACAGTGTAGAACAGAAACAAATAGAATAAGACTATCTATTTGACCCTCATTGGCTCATTGGCTCCCCATCCCTAGTAATATATGTTTAAATATTTTATATATATATATTATATATACACACATGCACTTTAGCTTTAACACCATGAAGTTGTTAGAGGAAGAATATTTATCATAGTAAGACATTTAGGGAGCTCAAGTGAATTAGTTTTTTGAAGAGAATGTTTTTTGAAGAGAAATTAATCAAACATTCTCTAATTGTGTACGTAGAAAAATCTGAGTTTAATCTAACAGACAAAATAATTTCTATGGTTAATATGTGAAAGCTGGTTCTGGAGCAATAATCACACTTTATATTAATAAGAAAATTAACCATCGGAACAACACACCAAGAGTGGTGAATTTCCCTTCATGAAAAGTCTTTAAGCCATGACTGGATACCTCACTTCAAAGCATACACGCCTAATTTATCCACAGCATCAAGTTCAGCCTCAGTTTGCTGCAAGATTTCTGATTGGTTAAATCAGCTCCTAAAATGTAGGAATCCACATCAAATAACTTGAGTACATGAAAACACACCATCCCAGGAAAAAAAACCTTTCAAGACCCAGATCTGAACTTATTGTACAGTCACAGGGTACAACATTATGTAACACAAGGCAGACTTTGGAACAGCCTAGCAAATAAAATGTCACAGACACCTATTTACCAGTCCACAGTTACTTCTTTCCACACAAAGTTGGCCTCATGTACTAGTATATGTTAGAGTAAGAGCCAAACGGATAAAGATCTTCTTTATCCCTTTTTATATGTCTTTGAGGAGAGAATATTTACTCTGAAATATCTCTGACTGGGTGGCATTAAGGTGGCCCGGGAGTTGTTGTGGGAGTGACACCAGAGGAGTGGACTACAATTTAGGAGTGAGGTGAGTCTGCGTCGCAATCCACATGCTGAGTCTTCTGCTGATGGGGTGACAGCAGGTCTCACAGCTAACAAGAATGAATGGTCAGTTCTCTGAACGTTATTTCATTTAAAACAGCTAATTGTTTGTCAATCTTAGGATAAACTACCAAGTTTTTTTATAATAACATTGACTAAAACTTTTCTCTTTCCTTAAGAAAGATGAGATACTGCCCTTCTCTGGGCAGCTTCTAATCAGCAGGTTTTGATGCCTAATACAGGCATCTAAGTAAGACTTGCACTTATCCTAACACCACCTGCTCTCCTTCTGTTAGAGGACAATATAGTCCCTGTCAGTTTGCAATAGAAGTCTTCCTGAGCCTTTGTGCTCAGAGAAACTCTGAGTGCCATCTTTGAACAACTTGAGTGAGGAGAACAAACACTCACTAATACAGCCCATGTTTAGACAAAGGCTGCTCGGACCTGTCATTTGACTTGGGTGCTGCTAACACCTGTTAGTATTTAATGGTTATTCTAGTTTTTTCCACAGTCTGTGATGGAAAGAATAGAAAGCCGATACTTAATGCTTCATCATCTTCCTGAAACATATTTGCAATGTTCTGTATCAGCAGGAAATAAAAGGCTGTTTCATTATTTTTTAAACTCTTGTAGTGTTACAGCAAAGAGAAAAAAGTAGTAATGAATAAACCCTGACTGTAGTAGTACCACTACCTTTCGCATGCGCTTGCTGTCTCCCCTGGGCTCAGATTGGCAACCCTGCTTTTCAGATATAAATGCTACTGTCACCTCACTGTCATAGTCAGAGGAGCCAGGCATTTGAGTCAAGTCTGGTCAGAGCCTGGAGAGAAGACTGGGTGAGCAAGAGGTAAAATGCTCAATCTGGCAGCTTGCTTGTGTGCAACAAAACCAGAAGGCCGAGCACAATCATTTAGCAGGTCAAATTACAAGCAGCCCTGCTTGGTTACGGACCAGACAGAGGAGCCTTGTTTAAATCATTTGGGGGCAGTGAGGTAGGTGACACAGCACTCATGGAGCTGCTTAGCCACAAGAAAGCCTCTTAGTGTTAACATTAAATCACTTGCCTTGTGTTTCACGGGGAGGCTGAGAATTGCCCTGCTGCTCAGTGACTTGGAATGCTAATGGATTCTTGGGAACAGATTTCCAGTGCAGACCTGCTACCAGCCTGTTGAAAAGTTGCTCTAAAATTTGTTTTCTGCACAGCTATATGAGGATGAATATACTAGGCTACATGTGGAATATTTATCACATAACAATCAGATGTGCTGAGTCACAGAGGCCTGTTATAAATCACATTTATCAGGCAACTCTGTCCTACCTGCCTTTGCTCTGCAATGCCTTTCCACCGAATCTGTTCTAACATTCTAAATCTCAAAGCAAAGGAGACAAAAGGTACAAGGGACTTCCATCTTGCCAATGAAATATGAGTACACAGAAAACTATTCCATATTGAGCAAATTCCTTGAAGCATGAAAAACCATCTCAATCCTGTCTATTGGTATTTCAAATAGATTCAACTAAAACTTTCAGCTATGATTTCCATAAAGAGAACTCTCAGAATAACCTTTTCAAAGGTGCCTAAGTCACACAAATCCATCTCTAGATTTTTGTGAATTATAACTATTGCTATCTGAGTATCGAGTGATGCACCTAATGCTTCTAATGTAACTAAACATTCATGACAGTAGGCAACAGAATTCTACTGACACATTGATGCAGTGCAAGATCTAAAATGTGAAGAGCAGAACTCTGGGTGTGGTCGTGTGGTAGGATTTTTTAATGCAGTATGAATATGTGTCAGTTAGGAACAAAGGTATGTGTCTGTTCAACACTGTCCCCTGCCTTGCAGAAGTGCCAGAACTCCCTAGAGTATCTCTGTTGCTGAGTTACCGTGTGCTATACAAATGGGTTTAAGTTACTTAAGCTCTTTTATAAACATCAAGCATTAATTCTTAGGCATAAAGGGGTTACAAAGAAAATAAATTATTTTCTGCAAATGTTGTGGGATGTAGTGAACTGCAGATGTTTTGATGCAGATTTAAATGACTTGAAAAAAATTATTTATGGCTTGGAAATTATCCAGCCATCTTTATTTATGCTAAAAAAAGCTGAGGGCTAGTTTTGTTAACACCTTTACTCAAAATCACCACGTTGTCACATTGTTTTGCTGCCTTACATTTCAAGCTAAGTAAGAGTCTCAGAGCCCTGTTGGTCCCAGTCACTGTCTGTGAGAGGAGGACATGGGTAATGGCTTTCCCAACACAAGGACAGGAACACACAGTGAGCAACAATGTACGCAGGCTAGGAATAAACTCAGAACCTTTCTGCCTTGCCAAGTGCCCCTGGCTTCCACCCCAGAGAGATGAGGAGATCAAGGGGGTCAAGCTTTTCAGGGGTCTAAACTGAGTTGTGGGAGAGGCGGAAACCTTTGTTGCTTTAATTGCTGGCCAAACCCTGATATGAATCCCCTTCTTTCATCCTGCTGCCAATTAACACTCAGTCTCATTGCTGCTGCAACTTCCAGTGTTCCTCTTTCAAAGCACTATGCTCCTTTCTTTAGGCCAATAGATGCTTTCCCCCTGCCTCTATCTTAGGCTTATTTCTTTTAGTCCCAGCCCCTCAACCCCTGGCCTTACCTTGCCCTTGGCTGGTAGCAGAACCATAGTACTCTGCTAACTCAGTTCCTCTCTCCTACTGTCTCTTTGAGAAGGAGCATCACTTCTGTAGTCCCATCTCAGAAGCCTGATGTAAGGATGCTTTTCTCCATAAGAATCCAAAAAGATATTTTTGTATGTATGTGTCATCTACTTTCTTCAACTTAAAAATTCTCCATCTCACTACTGTACGAACAACTTCATTGCTGTAACAGGTAAAATTAGAAGAATTTAGAAGAACACTTTATAATAAAGATAATTGCCTTCTGTAAAGAGCAAAAAAGCATACAAAGATTTATTTATTTTCTATTCTGGATCACTTTATTAAGTTTTTATTAAAGACTAATCAAATATTAGAAGGCTATAGAACCTAGACTGCAGTTCTGTTGTGCTAGGTATTTTATTAATTCTAGTGATAAAAAATTCACAACATAAAGTTTTTAATCAACAAAACGAAAACAAACACAATATGAAATAAAAACTTCTCAGTGAGAAACAACTCATACAAGACAAGTCAGTCAGTTTGAGGTTACACCAAATCGTAAACACAGTGATATAGGAAAACCACTAGAAGCAGAAGGAACCTGCCTGAATTTCCAGCCAACGTACTAGGTTAGATTTCTCTCAGTATCAAATTTTCTTATAATGAGCAAGACACTGTTTCTGCAGTAAAATTTTATCTTGTTTCTTTTAAGTCAACAGCAAAGTTTTCATTCACTTAAGCAATGCAAATATCAGGCTTGATTGTCCTAATTAAATTTGTTATAAGTACCAGAGTAGCACAATCTGACCTTCATGTGTAAAGTGAATGTATATGGACTTTCCACAGATAAATTAATTGGAAAAATGATTAAGAGGAAAAATGGACTTACCGTACTTACATCACCCCTGCATTATGCTAATGCTTAATATTACAGCAGCAGTAGAAAGCTTACCTATTGTACTTACATCACCCCTGCATTATGCTAACACTTCTTGTTACAGCAACATCAATCTGATGATGCATTAACATACTCTGTCTCTGAAGTGATGTACAGTAGCCCTGATGATATGTTAGTTTAAATCATTGTCAAAATGATACTGCTGTAATGCTACTATGCTGATGATTTGATATAATATATTGCTGGAGAAACACCATGCTCATTACATGCCAGTGTAATATATCATTATTTTCCTGTCACCATGAGGATATTGTTGAATAATCTATAGAAAAGGAAGGAAGAAAATCTGACAGAAAAAAATCTCTTAGAGAAATAAAACTTCTCATTAAAATGATACCTGCTTATTTAGCCACAGAGGGTTTAAGGAAAACAAGAACATAATTTTGCCATAATCAAGGATGGAGAGATCTCAGTTTAGGCTTCCTAAATTCTTTCTGCAAATTAAGCATTAAGAAAGTAATAAGTGGTGTGAAGAACTAAATGGCTCTGAGATAGTCATAATGACCTTTGTTCGTTTACATGTTTACAAAGCAGCCTAAAAGGAGAATTGAAAGCACATGAGCTAGAGTAATAGAAACTGAGGTATTTAAAAAATGACCCCCAAAGACACCTAAACACATTGGCTCTTTGGAAAATACAGAGCACATGTCTTTTAGGTGTCTTTGATATGTAGCCATATGGATAGCTAAGGACTAGCAAGAGACATTTTTCCTTCCCCATAGCCTGATAAAATTCAAATCAATTCTCTCCCCATCTCAGTTTTCAATAAAGCAAAACAGCAATATGTTGTGATTCTTCAGATGCGTATGTACGTGTGTAGAAGAAGGACTAGCAAAGGTCTCTGACTCTATTTGGAGTGAGGGATTTGGAAACACTTTGAATTCCCCCAGGGAATTCTGACACAGGAAAACCCTAAAGTTTTGGGCTTCCCATTTTCTACCAGCAATCCAAGGGCTCCATGTTCTTTGACAAGGAGTCTAGAGACCTTGAATGACCTTTCTTGAGATGATATCTATGGAAGTTTCTGATACAGGAAAGTAAAACTCCCTGGAGCATCAAACCTTGGAAGTTCTGAAATTCCTGACTTCCTACATCTGTATTTTTGCAAGCAATTATCTGTCATGAACCACTTTTGTAACACCTTTTTGTAATACTTTTACCACCACTTTCTGTCAAAAAAGGTAAGAAAAACTAGAATCCTGTTTTCAAATGTTTCTTCCCCAGCTGAGCTCTCTGTTTTCATGTTGATGTTCTGTGTATGCTCAATGTGCAAAAATCATTAAAAAGTGTATGACATATTGCTGACATAGTCATCTTTAGTGGCCTGTCCATTAAAATTCAGTGCTTGCTTCTATCCTCTTATAAGGGACAGCATCAAAATAAGGAGAAAATAGAGAAACAGAGCTATGATGGCATTTTCTGGCTACAGCTCATCAGGAACTAGTCATAATTTCAAAAGCTGCTCAAGCTCTGGGAGACCACTAGGTCAGACTTCATGATGAGTTGAACTATTCAAAGAAAGGGACTTATATTCCCCATTTTTTATGCTTCTTTTTAAAATTAAACCCGAATATGAGTCACTCTGTAGAACAAAGTGTTTGAAAGAGAAGAGAGCCTTTTTTTTCTATTTCCAGGCCTTTTCCTGGTTTGGTGTGTTTGGATTTCTGCTCCCTGCAACAGTTTTCAATATAGTGCTATGCCTTTACTAAAACCTTTCCTTTATAGCAATATGTCACTATAGAGAATTTTGTTTTAAAGTATCAAGAGAGTCTTTCTAAAGCTTCCATTCCTACTGCTACGGTCACTGCTACAGTGACCCGTGACCCCAGTTAAAGCTATTTTAAACTTTCTTGTTTCCTTGATAGCCAGAACTGACGTTAGGAGAGAAGAGCATTGTTTGTGACACCTTTTAACTTCTTTCTTAAATATCTGATTTTTAGACAGCCCAAGAAGTATCTTTCTCTTCCATAGGAAAGTTTAGGTGATTGTCTTTTAGAGTAATTGCGGAACCTATGGGAAGCAACACTGGAGAATCAGCAGGTGGGGATATTTCTATTTAGCAAGTACTCATCAATCACCTTGTGCTGTGCTGCTGGAAGTGACACATTCTGTATCAGATCAGAAACTAATGTCTTCATCATTTTGGTATTAAACACCCCCAGGCATTTCTACAAAATTACCAATGTTAGTACCTAGTTACTGGCCAGATTTGGGGTAGAAAATTATGCCTTTCCATTATAAAATTCATTCGTATCTATATACTTTTAATTCCTGATCTGCTTAGTGCTGCTGTAGTTGACCAAGCAGTTATTGTGTTCCCCTGCAGAAATGACCACCTGATATCAGGAGCAAATTGACAATGTAATTCCTTGGTGTTTTTACTTAAAATCTTTCTAATTCTGAGACTTACCTAAAATAATCTCAAATATAGAGTTCAACCTAAACATCGTTTTAAAGCCTGGGATTATTTTGCTTCGAAGATTCTTGGCTCTTACATTTCTCTAGTACAGATCCAGTACATTTCCTGTTTTACCTAATAGAACATTAAAATCAGTCAAAAATATCCATTAGAAGAAATATAAATAATAGGCACAAGCAATAAGAAAAATGACCACGTACTACGTCCTTCAGGAATGGCAAGGGAAAGTTGTCTGACATATATTAGTGTAAAAATCTCAATATATTCTTGAAATATGGATTCTGCTGTTTGAGGGAAAAGAATAAGGAAGAAGCAGCTGTTTTTCACTCATAGCTGCTCCTGCCTAATATGCTGCTGCTGTCACATATTTGACTGCTTGAGTTAGTGGTACACACATGTCAGTGGGGATCCTAACCCAAAGTCATGGGTTTATTTGATCTTTCCACAATTCCTGCTGCTCACACAGGATGCAGTGACTTGAATAAAGCCTTACAAAAACAGTGCTATGTGGATTAGTTATAAATATAACACTGTTGATACTTGTGTATAACTTTCTTTAGAATAAAACTGAGCAGGCAGCTTGGCAGTGTAGCAACAGTGCGCTAGGTTGCTATACAGAAGATCCACGTGTCATGTGTTCCTTACTAGAATAAAACCATTCATTTCTTCTAAAACTGAACAAGGCATTTTATGTCTCACACATTCACTACAGAGTTTTTCCTTGGAGCAATCATTACCTTGGTCTGCTTTTCCACTGCAATTCTAAGGAAATAGTAGATGTACTTTCATACGTACTTCAAATCTGAACTTAATACTAAGGCTCTGCATGGACTGTCTGTAAAGGTTCAGCGTACAACAATAAGTTAAACGAGAAAATCGTGATAGTTACTTCTAACCACAAGTCTTTCAGATAGATAAGATCTGTGGAAAAAGCATGCTCTGTACTTAAAAAGATAAAATGTCTTGCATCATATAGGAAGAATTGTCCAAGGTCTCTCTAGCTATATACTGACTCTTCACCAATTGCTGATAGTGATTCTCTAGGGAAGAACTGAAGAAGGGGACAGGCATATAGTGATGCTTCACCAGTGTGTTCTCCATAATTTGAGAGTCTGTGGGTTAGTTTTATATTTTCATGATTAAACCCAAAAAGGCTTTGATGAAATCTTCCTAGTGACTTCCTAGCCCGGAAAGGAAAATGGGAAGTGTTTAGAATGCATATTTATCAGAGAGAAAAAAAGGAAGAAAAACCCCCAAAACATCCCCATACACTCCCCCCAGAAAACCTAACACCCAACAGTCAAACATCCCAGAGTACAAAATAAAAAGGAAAGATGGCAGGGTTGGAGTAAATCTAAATACCGTAAATCCTATTTAAAATAAGAAAGGGCTGGGGAAGGGTTACTCTGCATCCAGATGCTCCAAATCCTTCACAAATTCCATTTTCAGGGAAGAGTGTTTGCGATCTACAGCACCATTTTTCACAGTAGGGGAAACCGCAAACAGTGTTTGATCATTTGCTGCTTCCCTAATCAAACAAGCTGAAATAAGGAGCCGCAACAACTGACTGAACCAAAACAGTGTACCACATGAATATCAAGAAGCAGTACTGATTTATTCCTGTAAAAAAGACCTTTCTTTCAGTTGATATGACCTTAATGATAGTTATTTTACTCTTCAGTTATTTCCTCCATGAATGGAATATGATTTGAAATTTGCAGTCTTAACAGCCAATCTTAACCAGAGCTGATGAGAATAATTTATTACTTTTTTTCTTTAATATAGGATTAATATACAAATGATCCCCAGGGCATTTCCAGACAAACAAAACTGTTGGGTAAAGAAATACAAACTTTTTGCAGCATTTTACTCCACTGTTTCAGTACAAAACATTGCAAGATATTTTAAATGCTGACATGCACCTTAATTCATAGAGGAGACTATAGAAAAATGGCAACAGTTTGATTAGACATCTTCACAGCTTTAAGTAAACACATTCAGCTCATGTGATGATTTCCTGGCCCTACCACACTCCTAAGAAATCTCTTGAGTGTTCTGAACTAAGTTTGTCCATATTTGACTATGTCTTAGTAAATCAAACATGTTTCTGCTGCTTCCCTGGCACAAAGGCCAGTTGGACAGAATGATCTACCACATCCCAAAACTGCTTATGAGCAGTGGTCCCTTTCATAATCATCCATAGAGCTAAAAACTGTTGCTAAGACACTGTTTTGGTAGTGTTAGTTGTCTTTCACCAAATTCACACTCAGAACATACAAATAGAAGAAAAGAGGGGAAAAAAAAAAAAAAAGAAAAGAAAAGAAAAAGAAAGAAGAGAAGAGAAGAGAAGAGAAGAGAAGAGAAGAGAAGAGAAGAGAAGAGAAGAGAAGAGAAGAGAAGAGAAGAGAAGAGAAGAGAGAAACCCCAATGAAATAGCAAACAACAGTCAGATCTAAAGAAAACTTACACCAAAATCTTGATCTAATATATGTTGTCTTCTAAATAAAATTAACTCTGATTTTTAGTGAAAGAAGCATTATTTTTAAATTGCCTGTGGATGTGACCTGCCTTTTTTTTTCCTGAAGCTATACTTCTGAAGCAGGAATCCAAAGGAATCATGTTGTTCAAAGCAATATTCTAGTGTTTATGAAATGAAAGAGCCAAACCTAAATGCTTTCTTCAAGAAAACAAACAAAATTCTATCCACAACAAGCAGAGATCTAATATGTTTGGTTTTATGTAATGATTTTCTTGCCAAGTTTAGTTCCTCCAGGAGACGACAAAATAATTGCTGCACATCAGCTTTCTAGTGCTGCTCAAACACAAGTACCCCTGCAGCACACTACTGTCCAAATTATTTTGCAAACATTTGACGTATTTCTAATCCTTAAAAAATCCTAATTTATCAAAGGAGAAGTTTTTTTGGCTCTCAGTGAGTGTAATTTAGAAATGGTGCTTTTCAATATAAATGTACTGTTCCGATTCTTTAAAAATAATTATTTTCTTGTATTCAAATCAGTATATGCAAATGTTTTCTTTAATTAAAGTAGTACTGTGGTAATTTTCTTAAATAGCTGTGACTGTTGTTGCTTTAAATCTGTCTTTCCATACAGAGCACCAAGGGCATTTCAAGTTTATTGGATGAACAAGTAGGATAGCCAGGCATTTTAGGCTGATTTCAATGCATCTTTTTACCCTTGTGGGAGAAGACATTACATAGACAACTAAATGATGCTGACTGTCAATAACATGCCACAGACCTTACGTTTGTGTCAATGAATAATAATGTTTGGTGCAGGGTGAATAATATTCACTGTTGTTTCTAGTTACTACAATTATTACTTAAAAAAAAAAAAAAAAAAAAAAAAGCCCAAGTTCCACTCAATCCAATTTTCTGACTGTTTTCGCATGCCCTGGCACTGCTGCACTGCCTCTCAAAGTTTCGTGGTAATCCACGGCAAACCTTCAAAAGTTTGTTTTACAGGGACATCTAGCGGCAGATGGATTATAAAACTAATGGCAGCCGATTTTTTCAGCGCCTGTGATTCCTTCAGGAGACCCAGAGAGGGGTGACCCAGCGAAAGGATGTGAATTCTTCCCTCTTTCAGTGATTATAAAGAGCTGCAGACTCCCTTTCACCAAACTACACGTGTCCAGAAGGTAACAGGGAGGAATCTTGTTAACGTTTAAACCTCTAACCTCTCTTGTTTCTCTAGTTTCTTGACTCAGTGAACAGCACATGGCACTGCTGAGGTTGCAGTCCAGGAGTGGTACTATTTATTGTAGTAACAAGTTTCTCATTTCCTTTTTATTACTCTATGTCGTTATCTACATAGGTTCTTACCACCAAAATACCTGAAAAACTTCTCTGAATTGATTTAAAAAATATGACTAACATTTGTCATATATTTTCTTTTCTTTTCTTGCTTTGGAGAGAAATGTTGACTGTGAAATGTCTTCCAAGCAGCCAAAGTTTGTTCATTTAGCTTCTGTTTGAATATATGTGTTACTAAAAAATTAGACTACATTGACCAAAAAGTGCTGATGGATTTATCCTCTGTGAAGGTGAGAACAGATGAGAATTCACTGCTATGAACTAAACTTTAAAGAAAGTTCTGCCTCTCTCAAAGGCAGTATTTGTTTTTACTGTAGATAATTCTGTTCTGCTAAAAGAACAGAACTGTCATTTGCGGACTTCAGCATTTTCTACATCTAATTGTAGCTTACTGAGAAATAAACTGTGCTGACATAAGGTGTCCCTCTGACTTTAGTGACAACCTGTTTTGAAGTTGAGATGAAACATGTCCTGAGGCATCAGATTATAATAACCCCTTTCACTATAGGGAATAATAGAAAAAAAAAAAGGAGAAAAAATATTCATAATATATATTTATGTTAGTATATCAAATATTTGGACTGATTAAAAAAAGATGTTCAGCAATGAAATAGCTGTTATAAGCAAGTATACAGAGAGAGAGAGAACACTTAATTGTATTATGACCAGCTCCTTCATGTGTACCAAATAATTAAGACTACATCAAAAATTTGTCATATACCAAGGTAAGCAGTTACTGTTAAATATAGGAATATGAAAGCCTATTGATACCACTTACACAATTTCCTTCTGTCACACAAACTTTTCTAAAATCATAAAAGTCTTGCAATGTTAGAATGTAAAATTCTAGGAGAGAAAAGGAATGAAAATGTGGATAAACAAGCTCCACAACCATTAGAAATGTATGAAAATTATTTTACTGAATCACTAATAAATTTGGAAAAAATCAGGAAAGGAAAAAAGTACATTTTCAAATTTGATAAATGTTCCTTTTTTGGAAAAGAAAAATCAACAGAGAACAAATCATAAGTCAATGCTATTTATATTTTTTTTTAATTTTTGGAATTTCCTGTTTCATAAATATAATCACCATTGTCCTATAATGGTTCATTTTCATATTATATAGTAAAAAATTTCCAGTCAAATTGCTTCTGTCACCTCTGATTTTCACATTTTCAAAATGTTGATGGTATCAGGTAAGATACATCAGAGATTATTTCCAAAATTTAAGTCTGAAAAGCAATGATAAATTCATAAAAATCTATAGCCAGCTTCAACTTCCAATATTTCACTATTGCTCTAACAGTCCTATTATATCTATCTTGACTCTGGTTGTGAAAAAAAATAATACTACTCTAATTTTATTACAATATTGTATGTCCCAGAGCTCCACCTTTTATATTAAACAACTATCCTTCTCCTTGACAATTTATGATATATCTGGCATCAACAAGCAAATGATTTATTCAGACACAGAAGAAATATCTGACAGCTGATTATGCTGTCATATTTTCCCCAGTAACTCAACTTATCAAAACATTAGCCCGCACCCTGGTGAATTACCAAAGCAATATCCACCAGATGCAGTATCTGCAATGAGCTAATTTTGGATAATAAACTAGAAAACACTTCTGGGAAAACGGGGAGGATTGCGAAGGACTGTCTTTTCACACATATGGTGAGGAGTCTTTATTACCCACAGTCCTGTGAAATATCTGAAAAAAAATGGATAATGACCAAGAAGTGTAAATTAATATGATCAAGAACTGTACCTCAGGTAGTTTAGCAAATTATCTATCTACATCCATTAAGTCATCTACACATATGCAAACAAGCAGAGAGCTCAAATCAGTAATGTTTGAAAAAGGTTTTCCTTAATATTTGTGCTTGTGTGGTGATGCAATACTTTAACAATCATTTGTAAAATTATGTGATTGAGTAACTGAGTTAATATGTAATACATTACAATATGTAATGGACAAGTGTTGAGTGAAACTTATCAGTGTTGCAGGAAACCTAGCAAGTTGTAAGAAAGAGTTTCTCCGTATCTGAGAGAGGAAAAGGAGTGGAAAGCATCCGCACGCACTGGTGCGTAAATGTGCATGTCCCTGTAAGAGCGAGAAGGAACGTGACAGAGGGATTTTGCTTATAGCACTGCTCTCTTACTGCCTCCTCTGAGCCGCACTGAGCAGATCTGAGCTGCTGGGAGGAATTGTGGCAATTTCAATCAGCAGCTGCTGGGGAATGTGAGAAATCACTTATTTCTCCTGTCTTTGTAGAAGCCTGCAGGCAAATGGCTAAAAAGCCATAAATGGAAACACTGAGAATGGAAATTTTCAATACTGCCAAAATTCATGTTTTGAGTTTTGCCACAAGCTTTTTGCCCTATTAAGGAACAGTAGTTTAAAATTATTTCCCTTCCCATGGAGCAAATGTCTGCACAACTTTAATCTTTACCTAATCTTTCCTGAAAAAAACAAACAAACAAACAAACAAACAGCAAAACCCCAACCAACGGGTAAGAAATTAATAGTCCCTTCCCAATTTCTGTCAACAAGAGTTATCTAACTTTTATCTGGGGGTCATAAATCAACTTTTAAAAGTATTCTCACTGCTTATTGAAGTCCATACAACTGTTGGATGAGTCATGCAACCGATAATATATTTATGATATTACTCTGAAATTCAAGTCCAGACCTCTAAGAAGGTTACCATAGCTCTTTCTGTGCTGCTTGAAGAAATGCATGATGGCCCTGTGCTTCAGTGTGAAGTATGAATAATGAGTATTTACTTCCTAAAGCCATCAGTTGCACAAAATAATTTAAGGGTGTGGAAGGTGTGGGGGAAGCATGTCCCAAGACACTCAGCATTGGCCTTGTTTCACTCTAACTGAAGTTAGTGAGAATTTTCCAGTTTACCAAGCAAGCTAATATTAGTTCCTTTTAAAAATCTCATCCTTAATGCTTCTAAGCAGCTTTGAAAGCCTGAAGTGAAAGGCCCCTTTAGAAGTGCAAAATCATTGTATTATCGTATATTGAAGCTGGTTTACTTTTCTTAAAAACTGTTTAAAGGAAAACTTGTTTTCAATTAATTGAAAGAGATAGAGCTTTCTGAGAAGAACAGCATAGGTAATGTTTAGTTTAAAGGTCATAGGCTAATATTTCTGGTTTTAGAGAAAACAAGCTTACACACATCATTATTTTTGCATAAAGAAAAGAAACCTGTAATCTGATATGATCTTCGGAATGTAAATAGATCTCTTTTTTTCTTAAGCAAGTAATTCATTTACCTAAGCAATAATTTTTTTTTTTCTATGAAAATCTCACAAATGGCATGAAAAAGAATTAGAATAAATGTCATGCTGTAATTTCAGAGGTGATCAAAATGTTAATATTAATACATAATGTTGAAAACACCATTTGGATTTTTGAATATTGTCTGAAGAAAGCAAAAGAAAATATTTCTTTCATCTGTAATGAGCCTTAGAGAAAGAATTTAAAGACGTCTAGGAAGATGGTTGAAGTTCAAAAGAAATTAAACCCAGAGCTTTGAGATACTGCAGGTTAATATGATTGAGCAATAAAACTCTTTTAAATATAAGAAAAATGCTAATCTGAGGTGTATTTTCTTTGCTTTTTTTTCAAGTCCTGGCTGATGTCCATTTCCAGGCTAAATTAAAATTCACTGTTAAATTTGTATTTGCTAATATGATAGCCCCTAACCGTAAGGCTGGCTGGGAAGGAAGGAAATTACATCATTGCAGGACTTCTTCCTTTCATGTGAATGGGAACAATTTCACAGTAAGTGTTGTTACAGTGCTGGGGAGTGTAATCCTCTCTTAAACCACTTTTATTTGGGCACCTTTAGCTCCACTCAAAGACTGTAAGCAGAATTGTAGACGATGTATATGAAGACATAATTTAATACTAAGCATAATAGATAATAGATAGATATCATATAATAGATAATATAATAGATAGCTTAGACTAGCATGCCATGAAGTTAAACATGAGTATGCTCACCACTTTTAGTGCAGGTCATGAAGATACATGTCTGAACAAGACATGAAGGTGTCTGTAGTTCTATGGTATAGACAGACCCTTAGCCTTGCTGACTTGCTGTGTTCCATCTCTGCTTTTTACTCAGTATTTTATGTGCCAAAATCAGCAATTTTTCTCTTAAAAATTGTTGAGTTACTATTACCAAGTTAGCAATTCCACTTGTGGTTTTTTTCACTTACCTTGAATGTCTTTAACTTCTGTATTGTCAATGTAAAATCACATTATTTATTCTAGAATTCAGATCATCTACATTTAAGGCCCCTACATCTATACAGATTCCCAAAGAAGTAGGAGAGAGTGGCAGGAGATTGACACAATGGTTTTGAAAACCAAAGTCACTTATTTAGTTGGATAACTTTAATGAGGATCTTAGCAAGACTGACCGTACGAAAGAGAGACAGCACTAGCAAGAAGCAGAGTAGTAGCCATCCAAACTTCCTCAGGAAATCTAAGAGTTCCTTCTCAAGCTGTAATAACCATCACTATCTACAGAACATGGGAAGATGCAAAAGCAGATAATGGGAAAGGGTTATACCCTTGTTACAACAGCTACTGTTACCGCCCTTAAATTTTTGATTAGCTACAGCAGAAACCTCTCCGAGGTTTTCTGTCAGCTCCTACCTCTCCCTTTCTGCCTTAGAAGCAGGACCCACAGTTTCCTTCTTGCCTCCATCACAGTCTCAGAAGACATTACAGCTTATTTAAAATGTGGCTGTCTCCTCCCAGCCCTCTTCTGTTACGGCTTTCCCACGTTGTACTTCCCGTTGTCACCACTTACATACTCTTACCCCACCCACAGACATTGCTTGTGAATTACAATTTTGGCTATGTGGCTGATCAGCTTCTGTGTGTCTGAAACACAGAACATAAAAAGTAGCAATAAGGCTTTGTGAGTATATTTGCAAATTACAACAACTGGTCAGAGGTAGGTAAATGAGAAGATGTCATTGTCTTGTGAAGTTAGTAGCTTCATTTTTGTTAGTTCTCAATTGCAGGGAAAGTTAGGTATGATGGAACCAAGCCACCCAGTGACATAAAATCTAAGTGGGATGGGTATATCAGGTGGTTAGAAATTTCTATTCTCTCTCACACATATATACACATACTGCATAGGATGTCCACATCAGATAATGTCCCTGTGTCCAGCTGTGATCAGCACCATGGTCTCATGGGAACAGGGTACTTGTTCCACCTGGTTGAGGTGCCCAAGTCATGGATGACGAAATGAGTACAGCATTTGGCAGTGATGAAGACATCCATATATGCTTCCCCCAAGAGAAGCTGCTGTCTTCACTATTTATTGCTTTCTAACCTAAAAACTCTGCTTAAGCCACCATAGGCCTTGGCTACATCACCCAAGGCCAATCTCTTGACTTTCTCCATGTCCTATATCAATTATCCATTGTTAAGTAAACCACTATCATCTTCTGGGCTCCTGCCCTAGACGTATCACATGGATGAAAAACTGTTAACAGTTCATCTGGGCATATTTTTGTCTTTCCTATGCATACCTAAACCATTACAGAAGGGCAGATATAGTCCAGAGCTTTAGGGTAAGCCTTCTCCATTATAACTAGCTGTACTTTGTTAGTGTTCCCAGCCCAATAATTTAATGAGATAGAGCTAGGCAGATGTAGTAAAGGTCTTATTTAAAGGGTGTTTTCTTATAGGCTTCACACCATGGCATTCCCCCTCTAATTAATGTCATTTCCATTTAATATACCTGTAATTTACATTCTTCCTCTCACACAATAACTTACAGCTGGCAGAGTGTAATAGGTACACATGACTGAAAATAGATGTCAGTTCTTAAACAAGTAGTAGCACTGAATATTCCCAGCGTGAATGCAATCATAGTGCTCACTCTCCAAAGAGAGGAGTTAAAATGTTTTTCCTCAGTTTGTCATAGAAGGTGCAATTACTTGTTCTTCTTTGAGCTCACGGGCATAAAGAAAGCATCAAAAAGTGATGGATGTCCAGCTATCCCAGTCTATTCAATATATAAAATGATGGTCTTTATCAAATACAGAAAAACAAATGATGGAAATATTGCACCATAAAAGCAGATGAAGAGCCATATGCTTGTAACTGATGCAATGTCTTCATATAGCAATACCCTCCATACAAATGAGGGAAAGAACCAGGCCTCTGTAATCTTGTAGGTAGCAGAAGAGTGTATGAAGGACGAGTGCTAGCTAGTCGTTACGTCTTTTAATTTAGAAATCTTTATTTCTGTGACTAGCAGTCTTCTTACCTTCTTACCACCACTTCTTAGTCCTTGCCCCTATTGACTCACTTGATGTTATCTGCCTCATCTTTAATGCTTGTCATCTATTTTGCACTCATGTTTATCAACTAAATTTTAGTTTATTTTCCCTCATTCCTCTTGTCTTTAATCAGTAGATCTGTTTAGTATAAAGAAGAGAAAGTGAAAAAAATTGCTGTATTGAACTTAAGAAAGAGCATAGAGGTCAAGATGAAATTCAGTGTTCTGTTTATGAAATTGTCTACAAGCAGACATTGAGGAGAGAATATGAGCAGGATAATAATGCTGTTCCCCAGTATTCTTTCATTATTCAAATATTTTCAGCTCTAGGAATTATTGTATTCAGATAGAGTTTCTGTATGTGTTTAATACACCTCAGTAGATTTTCCTTTCTACAAGTACCATGTATTCCTTAACCAGTGTTAAATATTTACTACCTGCAGTAAGTTCTAAGGTTGTGTGTAAACAAATGTCTTTTGGTTGGTTGGTTGATTTAGTTTGAGTCTGACATTATAAATTATTGATATACAGAAAAAGCAATTCATGTGCTCCATGCAAGCTAAAACAAATAATGTGACAGGGTTGCAGCAGGTAAGGTTTAAGGTTTGGGAAAGAATTTAGGAAAAAGCATGTAGCTGTAACTGCTAGACTGTTTGATAATATTGGAAAGTTACAAACATCAGTGAGGAAACTCTGATATAGTTTATCCAACATTTGAATGGGTTGAGTTCACTTCCTGATGTATCTGTTGAACTATTTTCTATGAGGTTATGAAGCATACCATCCATTTCCTTCACTTCTTGTCTCTTAGAAGAAATATAAATATTACAGTCATTACAGTTAACCTGCTGTCTCATTTTATTTTTTTTGTTTATTATTATTGGCTTTTGCTATCAGTCACTGCATTGTGTCTAATATAAGTGATATAGTGCCAAAGCTGGGGCAATGGTAGTTTCATGATTTCTAACGAGGACTCAAAAATTATTGATAATTATTTTTGGCAGTGGTTGTGGCTTTTTCCCTATTCCTAAGACTTCCCTGGGACTGAACACATAGTCTGTGAAAGAAAGTTAAGGTTTAGCTGGCAAAATAGATAGGGTTTGTTTTTGCTAGTTATACCCATACAAATTATCTTTTGCGTACCTTCTAAAATTCCTTGTAATTTCAGAAGGCAGTGACTGTTTATAGGTATACAAAAGATGACAAAAAATAATCAGTCAGAATCTAATTTGAAATTGTAGTTCAGCAACAGCCATCATGTTAATTGCCATTCTGGTAGCAGTTTTTAGGTGATACCTGAAACAAGAACACCAACCAGCACACTAAGATCTTCCTCAGTAGCTTCATTTATATCCCATTAAACTTGGCTTGGGGAATATGTTATGTAGGAGAGGTACCAGTCAAATTCAGCCTCCCAAAACACAAGTGGAATGAAGAAATGAGTTTTACACCACTACCAGAATGCATCACTGCAGTAATCTTTAAATTACAGCAATTAGCACATTGTATTATTCATACCTGCCATTAGTCTCTCATGTTTCACTGCAGAAATGCAGATATTTGCATGCCATATGGGTAATCCCTCCTGAAATTAACTCTTGAAATTCACCATAGCATGAAATTACCATGTGTAACAGTTAACTCATGGTTAGAATTTTATAAAATTCAATTTGTATTATAATTTTAATCTAACATGTCTTGCTGCTTTTTTCATGGTAACAGGAATGCTGTTTTGCTTTGTGTACAGTACAGCTACTCAATTTTGTACACATAGGCAAGAGAATCTCTATTTAGCACTCAATTTGATGTAAGTGTATTTATTTAAGCAGAAATGAGCCCATATTTCTCTGCATTCTGTGTGACTCCTGGCAGGGATATCTTGAAATTCAACCAGTCTTTCTCTGACTTACCTAAAATGTTTGAGATTCATTGCATTTTAAAAGCATCAGTTTTCAAAATATATCTGGTGAGTATTAGTCACTTCTATCAATTTTGTGAACATCTTTCCTCAAATGTGGGAATGAATCTTTTGTGTTTGTGATATCAGACTTTATGAGAGTGGAAACATTTTCTGAAAACTTCTATTTTTCTGTGAAACACTTTCACAAAATCAACAGTGATCCTGTAGGTCAACACAAATCAAAGTGAAAGCATTTTAAGTGTTACTATTTAGATAGCGACTATTATAGCATAAATATAGGAACAAAAACAGTTTCCAGAAAAAAAAAAAAGTAAAAATAAACACCGCTTGCTCTTTTTGTTTGATTGGGGTGGTTTTTTTTTTAGTTTGTTTTCAGAAGTTCAGTTCCAAAAGGAAGAAATAGAAAAATACCACATGGGAACAACATCAGATACCAATAGTAAAGAAATAAGATGTTCAGAATTAGTTGTTTGGTTTAGGTTTTTTTTTTTCCCTCAGTATAATTTAACTCCTTTTAGATAGGAAATTTAAACTCCTTTGGTAAGCATCAGACCTTTTCATGTGTATTCTTCATTTTGAAATCTTTTCTAGCAGAGTGATCTCACAGTTCTAAAATATCCTAAGGTCCTATCTTGCATTATTTTTTCAATTTTAAGATTTAAGAGATCTAACTATCACTCAAATTCTGTGATTCTTTTCACGGAGCTAATACTAACAAATGGAATTCAGTAGTTCAAATCAGAAAACCCCAGGGAAGGCAGGTTGAATTTCAAGGTTTTGACTGTTGTTTTGTTGAGATCCAAATGAATCTCTTAAAAACTCCTAAGTACCATTTTCCAATAGTTATAAAAAATACAAGCAATACACTCATATTTAATAGTTTTTTTCAAATGTATGAGTATTCATGTGTTAAAAAATATTGAAGTCATACTGGGTTCATACTCCTACAGTGATTTTAAGACTGTATTTAAGTTGAGTTGATTCATCTACCTCCATTCAGTTAAAATCACCTGAGAACTCTGTCTCTATATGCTTTGCAGAGTCTATACAGATAATATGCTTAAAAAAAAAAATCTAATTAGTGACTACAAACAGTTTATAAGACTTTGAAATTAATGATCTGAAGCTACAATTCTTAGATCCAAGTATTTCAATATTTATTCATACCATCATGCCATCATTAATGCAATGAAGCACACAATCAAATAGATGCAAAGCTTCTAAGATTCAACTTGTGATGAAATTCTAAGCAAATTGTACCTACTCTCATTGGAAATGAAAAAACCTCATGATGTCCTAATTAAGGCACTGCTGTTTCAAAGATGGTGAATAACACTGATCCAAGAAAGGACTTAACAGTTGCAAAGAACAATATGATCTAAAAATGAAGTTTAAAAAGCCTAAATAATTTTTAGTAAAGCATTTCCCTTTCTCATATATATAATATTGTAGACAGGAAACAAAGAGAACATATATTTTTTACATTTATATCAAGAAAATGTTCAAGGAATAAAGTGTTCAAAAATGTAGAGAGGATTTTGTTTGTTTTTTTTTCACATAAGGGTTGATTTCCAAACAAATAATGAAAAGAAAGTTGGTAGGCTTAGTTATGTACCAAAAATGACATAAGCTGATTCCAGTGCTCCTTTAGGGCTCTGCTGACCGGAGCACTTCAGGACAGGTACACACCAACAAGACTGGCCAGATGACTGTGAAAAAACTCACTGTTCAGAAAGTCATCACAAGATGTACTATCTAGTGAAGGGCTTTCTGTAGTAATGGATTTCAGGTACATAAAATATGATTAAAATGTTTTTTTCTCCCCACAACTCTGAGAAGCAGGTCTTGGGATATCTCTTGGTCTTGGAAGGCTTAGTATAGATTAAAGAATTAGGAGATTTCCTCTCTTTTTGCTAATGAGACATTTTCCAGGACATTTTCTGGACATTGCTATGAAACGTTTAGGTTAAGAAGATAGTTCTTTCTTCTTTCAAGAGTTTCATGAGATTGCAAGGTAGTGCGCTTAACATACTATCAAACATACTTATTCACTAATTAACTATCAGTATAAATGCCTCTAAATTGTCCCTACTTTGTAGGGAGGCAGCTAGTCCCAGTCATTTCACAGAGCTGAAAGAACAAAATACCAACTAGGATGTACAAGTTCAACACAATGTTGAACTAGGAAATTATTTCAGCATCACACAAACCAACCTAATAGCTATTCATTTTCTAGGTGAGAAAGTTCAACATTAATTTTAAATTGAAATAGCTTTTTCAGCAATAAGAATACTGCAGATTACTTTACCTGTGCAACCTTGGCAAATACTTCAATAGTGAACCTAGCGGATCAATTAAATGTAAGTGCTACACTGAACCTGTCCTTTGAGGGAGCAAAATCTTACTGAAGAGCAATTTCTCCAATACAATGAAAATGGAAAATTGATTTACAGTCTGAATGTGTCAGTTCTTATAAATAGAGTTATAATGATGGTCTATAGAATGTCAGATAAAGGAACAGAGGACTGAATGGGGGAATAGATAACACTTCAGTATAAATGAAGTATAATTGTTCAATCAATAGTTTGCTTTAAAGATTTAGGTAAGATTTCATTAGACATTGATCAAACAGGTATCACTTTCTACGGAGAGCAATGAACTGCAAGTTTATGGTGGGAAAACACTTGCTCAGAAAAGAGTTAAAAGGATTAAAAGCCTCTAAAATGCACTGAAGCAGATCACACTAATGAATAGTTTTTAAGAGTAGCTAAACAGTACCCTTAATCTTTCTTTCCCTCTCCCTCCTCACCCTACTTCTGTTTCGGAAAAGACAGATGCAGAAGTAGGCTGGTTGTTGCAAGGAGCTTTTCAATTCCAGGTGTTGTTGCAATATGGCAGGTGCGATTCTTTAGGTATGAAGCAGCTTCTGCTAAGAGTAAAATCAAAAAAAAAAAAAGGAGTAACATAGCATTCAGTTTCAAAACACTTCATACAAATTGATGACTGCCTAGATCATTCCCCAAGTATTGATAAAACCATTTTTAAACCGGTTTAAGCAGCCCTCCTCCTGCTTTTAAGAGATTCAGCAATCTAATCAGGGAGCAGCAGCAACACCATGTGATTTAAAGCACATTAAAAATGCAAATACTCAAAAAATTAATGGGAACAGAAATGATTGCTGTCTATAAATACCTCAGGAGTGAGCAGGACAGCAAAATGCCCAGGAGGAGAAAGAGCAATTTAAGATAAAGGACAATGTTGGCAATAAACAATTAGCAAATTTAGACTGGAAATTAGAAGATTTCTATTAGAAAAGTCAGAGTGTGGAACAAACTCTCAAAGGGAGTAGTGAAGAAAAAATATCTACTAGCTTTCAAGACACACCCAAACAAGTTTGTGAAGGGGATTACAGAGTAGCAGGAGTCTGGGCTACTTTGCCTAAAACATTTCCAGTTGTATGTCATACCTTAATAAACATGACAAAGAGATGAACAACAATTCATAGGGTGATACCAATCTCTGTTTCAGTGGGCTGGAAATGGTATGTTAACTAGGAAAAATTATGATATTCACTGAATAAAATTTGTTACACGTAGTTGGAAAATCTGAAGTGAAGGTCTCATGGGTCTGTTTCCCAGGCACACCAATCATGTATCTCAGAAAAGGATACATAAATGAACTGGAGTTTATAAAGTTCTTCTCTGGCTAAGTATAATGATTTAGTGAGGACATGGAACCACATAGTCCCTTAAAACCATCTCTAAAGAAAATATGACATTGCTTAACCTTCTTACTCTCCCTGTTTTGCCAAAGTAAGTTCTCTAAAAATACCAGTTGCAAAACATGTATTAGAAATTCTGACACCAGCTTAAAGTACTACTGGAATGTCCACAGATCTGAAAGGAGTTTCCATTCCACTTGGAGCTTCCCAGTGTTGTTATTTCATTGCATACCAAGTTTCTCTGACCTTTGAAGCAAGTATTTGCAAACCTAACTCAACTTGCAAAGTACTGTGTCTAGAAGTTAAGTCTTTCGGTTTAGTTATCTATGTTACAAAACAGATGTGGTAAATAAGAACTACTAATGTGAAGGTACCTACAGCAACATGCACCAAAACCAAAAGAAAAATCAGAAATGGTTATCATTTCTAATGTTTGATTGCAATGTAGAAAATGAAGTTTGGCTGATGGTGTTAGTCCATCAATAAATGGTCATCAACTTAAATAGAAAAGGTACATGCAAAGTGGTAGATTAAAGGCCAACACTAATAAAATGTTTATTATGATCTTTGCAGAAAAATGCCAGTAACTGATCTCAAAGTAATTTCACTGACAGATAGTGCAATGAAAAGCATTGATATTTTAATTGGCCATTGGCATTTAATTTAGAAAGTTTTAAGACATAATAATAAGCCTTATTAGAAGGACAGTTTATCTGAATCTTTGACATTTACTGCCACTGAGGAGTAAACTTTATTTAATTACCATTTTCCCTGAAATAGGTAATGTTGCTATTAATTTTTATTAGTGAAATCTATACAAGGCTGAGAAACATGTGGATCCTATTGTGCTATATGCAGTACGAACACCTAATTCTGCCCAAACAGTTTTGGACATGGGGAAAAAACTACAGAGAGCACCCAAACCCCAGGAAAGGGCCAGGCCCTTATCCCCCACACCCTTGATGAAAGTTTAATTTCAAAATTGCTGGGATGTTGTCTGTTCTGTCTTTACCATTTTATGGTATCTTGACTAATAGATGTCACTCAAAGCATGCCAAAATAAAATGCCAAGTAGCTGGAGAAATCTGTTGATGAGACAAAGTAAATATCCAAGTATTGCTTCTGCACAGGAACTGGAACATCCAGTTATAGACATCTGAGAATTGCCATAGCTAGCTAACCTCTAAGAAGTAGCTACCAGAAATTTTCTTTTGCTGAAAAATTGCAGCTTTATCCTTACTTGTATTAAAGAGATGCCTCAGAATTAAATGGTATCATGCAAGACATTTATTAGTCAGTCTGCCCGGTGTTTCGTACAAACATGTGGATGAATTCCCCACCTGCAAAGAATTTCTGAGAACTTGTTAACAAAAATAAAGACCAGTTCTTTTTCTAATTAGGCTATATTGTGGGTATGTAAAAATAAGCTACAACATGTTAGCAACTGAAGAAAAGAATGATTTCGGTTTTGACATTGCATGTTACTAGGATAAACATCTGTGTGTCTAACTTGCTGTAATGAGCAATTAATGGCTAAAACATAAAACATCCAATATTAAAAAAATAATATGAGGATGAGCAGTATTTGGTTTCCAAGTTACATTAGTCATTCTTTAATGTTTTTTCTCCTTCAGTTCTTATTATAAAGCTGCACTATATTGCTGTTGAGCTATAATCACTTTAACATTTTTATTTTTAATAACAGTTTGTGTATTCATTTCAGTTTGTGATGATGATCTCAGCACATTGTAATAATTTGCATCTCACTTCCAAATGAGAAATTATTTTATTTTCATGGTTAATTTCTCAGCAAGTCCCCTTAATTTCAAGATGAATATGTTTTTCAAATTTTCCAATTACGTAAGAAACAAACAACTCTCTGCTGCATCCCTTAGTGCTCCTAAGTCCTTTATAACAATCTGTTTTCAATTAATTGTCTTAAAGTGTAGCTGTGGGAGAGTTGTTAAGCATTAGCAGGTTGCACACAGGCTGTGGAGTCTCTGTCCCTGGGGATTTTCAGAAGTTGGTTGGACACAGCCCTGGGCAACCTGCTTCAACTTTGGAGTCAGCCCTGCTTTGAACCAGAGCTTCCATAGAATGACCTCAAGACCTCTCACCCAAACTGAATTTTTCCGCGAGTCTGTGAAAACAGCCATTCAGGAGATTACACAATTCTACATTGTATTATACAGGGAAGCAATTTTCATATTTTGGCCAGGAAGCTTTATTGTATATGTCACGTTTGTGATTGTGTGTTTTTGTGTACATACATATATGTATGCACATTTATATCATGGTTTAGTAATGGGTTTTGTCAGTGTTAGGTTGATGGTTGGGCTAGAATATCTGAAAGGTCACTTCCAACCTAGACAGTTCTAGGATTCTGTTCTATGATTCTATGTTTGCATATACATCCTACAAATGTTAAAACATCTCTTTTTATATATGTCTATATATATGTTCTAGTGCTTAATGTGCTGAGATTTTTTTAAGAATTCTTGCTATTTATATTTTATTGCCAGTTCCTTCTAATTATATTTCAATATGATTTAACTAATGTGGCAAATAATAATAAAATTAAATGTAAAAGTTGCCACAATGAGGATTGTAACTGGAGTTAGTCCACAAATTATATGTAAAAGAGTAACGTGCTATTTTGTTTAGAAAAACATTTAGTGGACTGAATTTCCTTTTTCATGCTTTTAACTTCTTCATTATTCTAGATAAAATTGTCAGGAAATTTCTGCTTCCAGTAATTGAAAGTATGACATATACTGAGTTACAGTTGCCAGAGTACTTATTTCAGAACTTAATACGACTCATTTATACAGACAATTACACAAAAAATAATGATGTTTTTGAAGTAGATTTCATCCTATCACCATCTGTTACATATTTCAGAGCAGGTTTTTAATCCAGAAGGTGATTTTATCGGGAGTGATGATAAATCAATTTATATATTTGTTACTGGATGTATTAATTGCATTATGGCCTTATTACATTAGAATATCATATAAAGTTCAGTTCTTCATTCTTGCTTACATAAAATTCATACTGACTTCAAGTTCTTTGGAACCAAAATGGCTCTGGAAGCCACACCCAGCACATATCATATGACATACCAGAGCCTTGAAAGCAGTCTGTTCCTAATAAATCTTATATGAAATACCTCCTAAAAGATTATTTTAAACTATGAAATAGGTGTTATATGAAGTAAGACACTTAATGAGTGTATAAATTCTTAGCTGCTGTAAAACTCCAAAAGGTTTTGTTTCTTAAGAAGAATGTATTTGCCTTTGTTACCTGGAGCCTGTGGTGTTGTTTCAGCTGATTGTTGTGTTTATGAATGTAATGATACTTTCTTCTGCTGATACATCAAGTTGCTTATTGCAACATTGCTATTGACCATAGGTAGCTATTGACCATAGGTAGTAATTCTTTTCTCTCTTCTTTCTGCCTGTTTCAGAACCCAATATTCATGAAAACTCAGTGCACAAATATGCTTTTAATCTTAACATGACACATGTTTTTCTGTTAGTTGTTATGCTGAAAAGTTTCAGAATTTAAGAAAAAAAAGGTTATGTTCATAATGTCTTATGAAACTACCAGAATAATCTGAAACTTCTTAGAATTTAAAACCCAAACTTATAAAAATGTGAAAATCTTAAAGAACTACATGCAGAAATTTGATGAAAAGCATAAAATTTAACTTTTTTTTCTGTGCATATAGAATACATCTATAGGGGTTTTTTTGGAATTATGAAGGTCTAAAATTTGTTGTGTCCCTATTTTTAAAAATTAATGTTAACAACTTCATGTAATGATTAAAAAAGATTTAAAACAATTAAAAAATAAATAAAAGTCATTAACAAAGAATGGATCACATGGAGTTACACAATTGGGAAAAGAGACACAAGAAGACTCTATGCTGAAGAGAAGTGAAACTTTTGAGCTCCCTTACAGCAGAGACAAAGAAGTGTCTTACAAAATCTGTAATTGCTATTTCATAGAATCATAGAATCACAGAATCTTCTAGGTTGGAAGGGATCTTCAAGATCATTTTGTCCAACCATCAACCTAACTCTGACAAAAATAAACACCCACACAACAAACAAAATGCAACACCATCACTAAACCATATCTCCCAGCACTACATCAACCTGTCTTTTGAACACCTGCAGGGATGGTGCCTCAACCACCTCCCTGGGCAGCCCATTCCAATGTCTGATAACCCTTTCAGTGAAAACATTTTTCCTAATATCCAGCCTGAACCTCCCCTGACGCAACTTGAGGCCATTTCCTCTAGTCCTGTTGCCTGTGACTTGGGAGAAGAGACTGACCCCCGCCTCTCTACAACCTCCTTTCAGGTAGTTGTAGAGAGCAATAAGGTCTCCCCTCAGCCTCCTCTTCTCAGGGCTGAATAACTCTAGTTCCCTCAGCCTCTCCTCATAAGATTTGTGCTCCAGACCCCTCACCAGCTTTGTTGCTCTTCTCTGGACCCGCTCCAGCACCTCAATGTCTTTTTTATGGTAGGGAGTCCAAAACTGGACACAGTACTCAAGGTGGGGCCTCACCAGTGCCAAGTACAGGGGGACAATCACCTCCCGAGTCCTACTCACCACACTGTTGCTGATACAGGCCAGGATGCTGTTGGCCTTCTTGGCCACCTGGGCACACTGCTGGCTCACGTTCAGCTTGCTGTCAACCAACACTCCCAGGTCCTTTTCTGCCAGGCAGCTCTCCAGCCATTCTTCCCCAAGCCTGTAGCGCTGCATGGGGTTGTTGTGACCCAAGTGCAGGACCCGGCACTTGGCCCTGTTGAACCTCATCCTGTTGGTCTCAACCCATTGATCCAACCTGTCCGGATCTCTCTGCAAAGCCTCTCTACCCTCCAGCAGGTCGACACTGCCACTCAACTTAGTGTCGTCTGCGAACTTACTGAGGGTGCACTCAATCCCCTCGTCCAGATCATTGATAAAGATGTTAGAACTGGCCCAATACCGAGCCCTGTGGAACACCACTCGTGACCGGCTGCCAACTAGATTTAACTCCATTCACCACCACTCTCTGGGCCCAGCCCTCCAGCCAGTTTTTAATCCAGCAGAGGGTACTCCCGTCCAAGCCATGGGCAGCCAGTTTCTCTAGGAGGATACTGTGGGAGACTGTAACAAAGGCTTTACTAAAGTCCAGGTAAACAACATCCACAGCATTTCCCTCATCCACCAAGCAGGTCACTGGAGGTCAGGTTTGTTAAGCAGGACTGCCCCTCGTGAACCCATGCTAGCTGGGCCTGATTGCATGGGTGTCCTTCATGTCTTGCATGATAGCACTCAGGATGATCTGTTCCATGACCTTCTCAGGTACCAAGGTCAGACTGACAGGCCTGTAGTTCCCCGGATCGTCCTTCCGACCCTTCTTGTGGATGGGCATCACACTTGCTAGACGCCAGTCAGCTGGGACCTCCCCAGTTTGCCAGGGCTGCTGGTAAATGATGGGAGAGCAGCTCCTCAAGCACTTCTGCCAGCTCTCTCAGTACCCTCAGGTGGATCTCATCTGGTCCCATAGACTTGTTTGTATCTAGGTGTTGGAGCAGGTCCCTCACCACCTCCCTTTGGATTACAGGGGCTTCATTCTGCTCCTCGCTCCTGTCTGCTAGTTCAGGGGTCTGGATACTTAGGGAGCCCCCTACTCTATTACTAAAGACTGAGGCGAAGAAAGCATTCAAGACTTCAGCCTTCTCCTCATCCTTTATCACTACATTACCTCCCTTATCTGATAGAGGATGGAGGTTCTTCCGAGTCCTCTTCTTGCTATTAATATATTTATAAAAGTTCTTTATTGTTTTTAACATTCAAGGCCAGGATGAGTTCTAGCTAGGCTTTGGCCTTTCTAATCTTTTCCCTACATAACTTTACTACACCTTTGTAATCTTCCTGACTGGCCTGCCCCTTTTTCCAAAGGCCATAAACTTTCCTTTCTTCCCTGAGCTATGACTCTATCTCTTTTTTCAGCCAGGCTGGCCTTTTCCCCCAATGGCTCGCTTTACAACACATAGGGACAGCCTGCACATGGGCTTTTAAGACTTCCTCCTTGAAAAACACCCAGCCTTCCTGAACATCTTTGCCCTTCCGGGCTGCCTCCCATGGGACTTTTCCAACCAGTGATCTGAGAAGGCTAAAGTCCGCCCTCCAGAAGTCCAAGGTGGAAGTTTTGCTAACCCCCTTCCTTACCTCTCTAATAATTGAAAACTTGACCATTTCATGATCACTAAGCCCAAGATGCCCTCCAGCCACCACATCTCCCACTAGTCCCTCTCTGTTTGTAAGCAGTAGGCCTAGTGAGGCACCTCCCCTGGTTGGCTCACCTACCAGTTGTGTCAGGAAGTTATCTTCCATACACTCAAGGAACCTCTTACCCTGCCTGCTCTCTGCTGTGTTGTATTTCCAGCAGATGTCCGGTAGGTTGAAGTCCCCAACCAGAACAAGGGCTGGCGATTGAGAGACTTCAGCCAGCCGCTTATAGAATACCTCGTCTACCTCCTCATCCTGGTTGGATGGTCTATAGCAGACTCCCAGCACCAGATCTCCCTTGTTAGCCTTCCCCTTCATCTTTAGCCATAAACACTCAACTTTATCATTGCTGGAATCTATCTACATATAATCAAAACACTCCCTAATGTACAGAGCCACACCCCCGCCTCTCTTTCCTTGCTGCTGCCTTGCCAACCGACGATAGCTACAGCCAGAAGACAGAGTGTGTATGCCTTGCTCTCCTGTGTAAAGTCTGGGACCAGCTCTGAGGGCTCTCTCAGACAGGAATTTTCTGTGCTTCAAGCTGAGGATGATACTGCCCTTCCCAGAAAGGGAACGTGCTGTGCCATGTCTTGTACTAAAGGTAATTTCCAACTTAAGGTCTTTTGAGGGGGGATCTAGCAGGAATGCAGAATATTTTAGACATTAGAGATAATTATATTCTGGTTGACTTGTGAAACCATTGGCTTAAAAAAGCGCTTAGACACTCTTAATTTAAAAGTAGAAGACATAATCCTACTTGAGACTGATAAACCCCAAAGTCTTTATCAGCTACTTTGCTTTAGGATGGAAAGGATTAAGCAGGTGAGACCTGCTTCTTTTCAAGTAGACTAAGCCTGCAAAAGATCTCTCTAAAGAATCTGCTTACATAATTGACAGTCTAGTGTCGTTTAAGTGCTGGACTTATGTCAGATGTGTCACATCTGTTAGACTTCTGCAGTTTAAGTCCAGGCAGGACAGCGAGCATCAAACGAATAATTGTACAGATTATATTTAATCATGTTATGCTCAAAGCTTCTGCCTAGCATTTCAGGTACATTGGTCCTTCATGCTACAGACATAATTTTCCTTCTCATTCAAGATAAATTTAAGGAAATGCCTTGGTTCTTGTACACATATCTGTACAAAAAGGGAGGACTCTCTTCTCTTCCTCTCTCTTTCTCTCTCTCTCACACACACATTTGAGTATGCATGTGAAATATAAACTGAATTATTAGATGTAGCACCTAAGATATTCTGATAAATCTTTGGATGAAATTGAACCATGTGGCCCAATGTGTTATCCAGGACAGTAATAAAGAAAAATATGCCACAAACCTAAGGTCTGCTCCATTCAATTTCTTGTTCCTGTCTCTAAACAAGTCAGATCTTCTCACCGAGTTGTCATAGCCATATCTTTCTAATTTTTTGCCATGCTTTTTCCAGTTCTTAATAATAAA
>JAHREE010000052.1:0-35465 GCA_033628505.1 Tringa tobata
TTAAAGATCAGTGATTGCTTAAGTATTGCTCTGAATCAGGACCCCCAGGCGTTTTCACATGCACAAGCTAACTTGGAAATCGGTGCACCTCATTGTAGTTCTCCACCGATGGGAACAAACAGCAGGCTTGGGACACTCCCAGAGCCTGGCTGTCACTGCAGGCTCCTGGCTGTGCCCAGGGACAGCTGGGGAGCACGGCACATCATCTCCCCCCAGGTAAATCTGCAGACCACAGTGTGCCTGTACGCCTTTGCGTGAACATAATTGGGGTATGTGGAAACAAATCATGACGTTGGACAAAGTTCAGAGCGTATTGGGTTAATCCAGTTCTAGAAAGCCTCAGTAGTCTGTGTGTGGGTATGAGTTACGCAAAAACACCTCTGTGCCAGGTATCTGCATCCCGGTGTAGTTCTCTGTGTGTGTGTGTGTGTACCTCTGCAGAAACCCTGTTTGCAGGAGCTCACGGTGCAAAGTCCTTTTTTTTTTTCAGCTAAGTTCTCACACATGGATATGGATGATTTTCTTTGTGCCTCTTGAAAATGTGCTTGTCTCCACATTTTTATTTGGATAGTCTAAATACACCTAATTCATTGTGGTAGTGCTGTGTTTTACAGAGAACGCTGAACTGCTGTCAAGCCCAAAGAGTTTAGGTTGGTCTTTGTGTACATAGGCATCAAGCCTTGAGAGAATGATTGTCCTCAGCTGAAATGACTGACAGTCCCAGGAATCACATCTGAATTACAAAACAACGTGGGTCTCCAGTTCAGATGTAGTCATAACCCAGTAGACACTGTATCTATTCCCTGTAGAGGCTCATTTGTGATCCTTTCGAATACAGTTTGCGCTGAGAACAGCGTCAGCCCTTTGACAAGAGGGGAGATGTTGCTGTTAGAGCAGTTGGGTCTGGGCTTCTGCCAGAGCTCTGTGGCATTGCTTTCCCAGGTTGGTGATGAAGGAGTGGACTTTTGCTTTCTCCATCCCTTCAGAAGCCATCCGTGCTGCTTCCTCAGTGCTTTGATATTCTGCCAGCTGAGGGAGGGAAGAGCCATTTATAAATATTTCTGGTAATACAGTAAGTACTCTTACATGTTTTGCTCACTCATTTTCCGTATCCAGAAATCTATCCGACCAGAATCGGTTCACTCTCTTTTATTAGCAGAAATAGATCCACGACAATTAAAATTGATTTGAAAAAGAAAAAGAAAAAAAAGAGAAGCAGCAGCAGCAAGCACAACATCATATTGACTGACTGTGTGTATATTCACACTGGCTTCCAATCCATGGATAATTACCCCTCAGAGATTGTGTGCTATGTACAGTACAGTGATGGAATTATGCACTTTGAAGAGCTTTAGTGAAGCTCTTAGGATGCCAAATTATTTCCTTTTTTTTTTTTTTCTTCTTTTTTTTCATTGCAGTGAGTAATGATTTTTAAATGCATATGACCCACCCTCAAAAATGAAGTAAGGCATGTCAGTGATATTTTGTCTCTCTGGGTCTCGCTTTTCTTGAACTGACACGATCAAAGGAGCGTACCCATGAGATGAAATTTGGGGCATGGTTAGAAGATCTTGGGATTGCTGGCCTTCGTTAGTGAGGAGAAAGGCAAGTGGAACTCAGATGTTACTCGTTCTGTTTGGCAGCAGGTAACTCACTGGGGATTACTGCTCACTGGGGCTAAGAACCAGTGGTGGTGGCTTCTCCGACCTCTTTGCCAGAGTCAGTTGAACTGCTTTGATTTGCAGTTTCACATAAAAAAATGTTGCCCACAAATTTCAGCCTAAATTTTTTTTGGCAAAATGATAAGCAAGTAAAAAACAGGGCCTTATCGTAGGAAGTGTCAAGCAATCTTAATTTTAGGCGGAGATACCAGCTCCTCCTAGAGGAAAAAAGCCAGTACGTAAATAGCACCCAACAGATCCTTTACCCAAGGAGACAAAAGGTTGACATGCAGAAGTTGCTGCTAATGCCAAATTTAAGCTTTCCAATGGGAATGTGTTGTGTACATGAGGATTCAATTTGTCTACAAGATGTGACTTGATGTTCAGGCAGGAGTGTTTCTTGATACTCTGTGATATTTTGGAGGTATTAACAGCTCTCCAGATCTGTTGGAGCTCTTTGGAGAGTATCTCCAAAGGTACCCTCCAGGGATTTGAAAAAGAAAATACATTTTGAAACAAAGCAGTTGGGAATGAAGTTGCAGGACTGCTGTGGCAGGCACTTCTTCTTTGACCATCCCTGTGGCTATGTTTACGGATTTTCATCTTTTGCTGATGTCTTTAATTGAATATTTAGTAATGAACAGTGATGCTGCATCCCTTTCCCCCAGCCTTGTCCAGTGGGCTGTTGTGTTAAAGGGCGGGCTCCTAAAGACAACTTGTTGACCAAAAAAGAGACTCTTTAGCTGGGACCATAGCAGCCACAAGGTCCCTTCAGCTGCCCTGCTCCTGCTCAAGGATGCATGAAGGTGGACCTGGGAGTGTTCCCAGGGTAGGTTTGTATGTACAAGGCATACAAGCCAGTCCTCTTCTCCCATCCCTCCTTCGTTGTGGCCCTGTGCCTCAGGAGGAGCAGTGTCCCTGCTCTCCCTGTGTAACCTGGGCTGCAGAAGCTAGAACAAGGCAAACAAGGACCTTCCTTGATGCTGCCCAGTCTCAGCCCCTTAATAAAACAAAGGACACACACTGCTTTCCAGCTAACTGAAGACAAACAAATGCAATAGTTCTGCTGTCCATCAGGGGCTGCCTGCACGGCTGTATGTGGTGGTTGCGCATGCGGTTTCCAAGGAGTAGCTGAGTTTATGGGGTGAGTTCAGGAGAGCGCTGTATGTATCTTCTGAAGAAGTATCTATCAGATGCTTCGGTCTATGAATCTGTTATGTCTCCATCTTCTTGACTCTTCTGGAATAATACTGAGTGGTGCTCAAAGCCACTTGCGGTATCTTTCCGCTCGTTCGGGGATGTTGCATCATATCACCTCCTCAGCAGTCTGAAATGTTTCAGCTTGGGGTTAGGTCCTGCAATCCCAAGTCCTTTCTTGTTTGAGCAGTCGATGGAGGTGCCTGCTCAGTGCACTTGGGTCCTGTGGTGAAAAAGTGGTAGGTGCTTTTGGGGTTTAAATGGTTGATATAAGAAAATGTGTCCCCCCCTGTGTTTTAATCTAACTTGAGGAAGCATTCCTTACTTGCTAGATATGTAAATTTTTACGTACCTAATTATGTGTGTTACTTGCTACCTCCCTCCAGCCCCTTTCTTCCACAATCCCACCACCCTCTTTCTTTCTCATTCCCTTAAATATGTGTAGTCGATGAATAGCAAATCTTCTCATAGAATTCTTCAGGAATATTTACTGTAGGGTTTTGCTTTTGTTTGCTTTTCTGGTGACTTGGAGATGGCATGGTGAGAAAAGAAACATGTGAGCTAAACCTGTTGGTTTGAACATTGTGTCAGAAAATATCCATAAATTGCAAGTTACTACACAGATGTATAGATTTAATGAGACTGTGTAATGCCATTTATTTATGCTAAAGAATCTGACACATACGGTACTGAAAAAAAGTTAATACTCTAAGAGTTATTTTATATTTTTCCATTGCCATCTGTCACTGCCTACATAATAATGATACAGGTGAAAGCCTAGCGTTGCTTTAAAAAAAATAATCAGAATGAATAGTCATTTAAATATCTTGCTGCTTTAATAGCTGGTGTGTTTTAAATTGTGGGAAGGAGGCAACAGAGATACCCTCCCCCCATTTTTAGTATGTTAGATTTTGGGTTTAAACAGATTTCGTTTCTTGAAGTGACTTCTGAAAGTAGAAAATGATTATAAACTGTTCTGTCTTTTAAATTTGGAAAAGCTAAGGGACTAAACCAGATTCTGCCATCCTTGTAACATACCGTCAGTGTCTGGTTTTCAGAGTGGCCCTTTGATGTGCATCGTTAGATGTAGGTGAATTTTTTTGCTCGAAGTCCTACCTTAATGTGCTGAACGCAGTACTGCTGGGATCTCTGAACTGTGAGCACATCTCTCTAGATCCCAGATCCCCAAGTCCTGGTCTCCGTTGGCCATCTGAAATCAGTAAAGGAAAAAAAAATAATGTAAGGCAAATACACTTTTTCAGCTGTCTCAAGTAAAAATACATGTCTCAAAGCAGCACCGTGCTGACAGAACTCAGCATTTTCAAAGACACTGGCTTTTAAGAGCTTTTCTTCAACTTTATGCAGTCATACCGTCGTTAGGCAAAACTGCTTTTCCTTTTTTCTTTTAATCACGGTGGAGTCCAATGCAGCAGTGACTCTGAAGTGCATGGTGATAAGTCCCTATGCTCAGATGTTTGCAGTGATCCAGGGCTGCAAATGGTCCTGTACCTGGGGATCTGCCCATTGCTTGGCATCAGCCACCTGCCTCCAAGGGTGCAGACAAGGCTTTGACTCAAATAAATAAAGAACAGAGGTTTTATTATTAATCTCCTTTTACAATGTCCTGACAAAGACAGAAAATATTTTTGTGGCAGGTGCTTATCCTATAGTTTTCCATGGGTTGATGAGTCAGGGGAGGTGCCTCCCTTTAGAGGAGGAGGAGGACGTGGCTAGGTCAGGTTGTGTTAAGATGATTTAGAGTTTATATAATTAAAAATAAATACATCTTTTCCTGAAAGCTGTGAATGATCCAAAGGTGTAACTTTGTAATGAAAGCATTTCACTTATTTAAAATAATGTCTAATGTCTCTAATGGTAAAATTGCCAGAAAATGAAGCAAAGTACTTGGTCTGGACCCAGGGAAGTCATTCCATTTGCTTCAACAACTTTATCGGGTGTATTTTCAAATATAGTGCAGATCCCTAATGGAAAGTTCCTTATAAATGAAATAATCATTACTGTTATAATTATTACTCTTTGCGTGCCTTGGAAAGCATTTTAGGAAGTCATGCACTTTTTAAGAAGCAGAGATGACAATGAGTGAGCAATGAGGTTTCGGTCACTTTAAATGGATGTTATAAATCACTTTATTTTTGTTTATAAGAGGTGATCCATATATAGCTGTAGTTTGTCAGCATTTTCCATTGCAAACTTCTAGTTTTGGGTACCATATAGTGCTCTCAGCAGCCTCTTAGAAAATCCCCGTAGAGGTGAATGTTGTGTCATTGCTCAATGCGTATATGTTTCATCTGCTCCCTTATTAGAATTTGAACTGGTTTTAAAAATAAAAAGGTATTAATGGTTTAATGTTTTGAGAGACAGAGTGTTTTGTTACAGGACTGAGCCTGATTTTATTTTTCCTCCTCTCTACTGTCCGGTGTGCATCAGAAATAACTCTATTGATGTGAAAAAGAGCTGTGGTAGGAGAGGAGACTGACAGTATTTAATGTACGTGTTGCAGACAGTAAGAGACTTGCTTTAGATTGGAAAGGGACGGGGCTGTGCAAGACCACCCACGTCACTGAACCCTGCCTCCTGCAGTTCACGGGAGCTGTGAAATAATAGTTTACAATGAAAAGGGGCCCTGGAGAACACCTGCTCCACCACAGCCCCCCCAACATCACCTGCCTGTCTGTAACAAGCGTAATGTCATTAAGACAAAGGCAGAAAATCTTAGTGATTATGGTATAGGGCAGGGGAGAGCAGGGGAGCACAAGGGCTGACCAGATGTTGCATAAAGGTAGAAAGTTTGCTAGATTATATTTGCCCAGAAAAGCACGTTTCATGCAACAGAAAAAAAAGAGAGGAAAAAGAAAATCTCTGCTCCCTCTCACCTCGTGGAAACAGCCCAAAAAGCAGCAGAACAAATAAAGAGGTATCCAACAATTGCTCCTAGTTTGACATTAGGGAAAAATCCGTGAGTCCAAGCCTAATAACTGGCTTAGCTTGAGCATCAGCAGAGGGGTCAGCAGCTAGGAGCCGAGTCCTACTGCCTTCCACCCGTCTTTAAGCGGCGAGCAGGTTCTGACATTGCAAATGGATAGGGGGAACGTGGGAGTGAGGAAGCCCTTCCTTGCACTTACAGGGAATCAGCAGAAGCTTTGTATTATGTTAAGCACAATACTTGTTGCACCATAATTATTTTGTAAGTATGGGCAAAAAAGGAGGGGGAGGATGGGTCATCCAGAGTACTTTTCCTACCCTGGGATATGAATACATGACTCTCACTTGTGTAAATACAAGTTGCATGGATGCATTATGCATTTGTGGGTGAAATTTGGCCTGAGGTCCTTCTGAAAAGGAATCTTGCGACACTGAGCAATCATATATATTCAATTAGGAGTTCTTGCTCTTGCCAGATGGAGGTATGCAGCATGGGTAACTTGTGGTGAGCAATCATGCCTAAAGGCTGGGCATCTGGGGCAAATTCTGGTCTAGATACTGACATCCTTACTTATACCAAGGTACTCCTGACTCAGCGTCTCAGCCTTTGGGCTTCAGCAGGGTTCTCACTCAATGCGGCTCAGAAATCACTGAAAACATCAGAGTTTGGTCCTGTGATAGAAAAGAAATTTCAGGTCTAAATGCTGTACTTGCTGGGATGCTGTGTGCTTATATCAGAGCCCTTCCGACTGTAACTGTGGTCTTTTCAGTTTAATATTTGTATAAGCTTGTATAGCAATTTGAGCATAAAAGTTGTTCCACAGGTTTCACTGCTGCAGTCTTCATTCCTTGTGTCTGGCCATGGACAGCTGGGTTGGGAGAAGCTGCCTGGTAATTTAAAACCATCCCTTCTGAAAGTATGCAGTGACATCCAGGGTGCTGCTCCACAGCAGCCAAAACTGGTCCTTGTGAGGGCACAGTACGCCTTGTCAGGGGCCTGATCCACCTGAAAACGGTTGATTTTTCTCAGGAAGGTTAGTTTTCAACCAGATTGGTTTACCACCCCGTATCATGAGCACTGGTGCAGGTATAAAGGATGGAAGGGGTGGGTAATGAGAGGATGGCAACCATGGTTTGTGTCAGCTAAAACCTGACTGAAGCTTGGCTTAGCCATGCAACCACATCCTAATATAAACTAAACTTGGGTGTAACAGACCTGTTAGTCTACACTTACTGCACACACCACCTCCAGAAGATACGAAGTAAGTATTCTGTTGCATTTGGTGAGAGTTTAAATTGACTTCAGAGGGAGCAGGCTTACACCGAGATTCTTCAATGCGAAAACTAAAAATTTCTGAGTATGCCCAAATAAGCTGATCATTTCTCACTGAATTTCTGGCGTATTAACTACCTCCGTGTGGGCTTGAAGAATCCCGTTTGTAGCATGCAGACAAGGACTCGGCACAAAGCTTCTAAATCTTTCCTTTCCCTCCTCCTTTTTATTAGTTATGAAATATTTTATTTCATTTAACTGCTACGAATGCACATAACCCTGCTGAGGTCACCATGACAACATGGTGTCACCGTCTAAGATTCGCACTTGCTCAGTGGCCAAAAGCTAAATCTTTGGCAGCTTGCGATAAACAAATTTGACACCCAGCATCGGGGATGTCCATGTGTAATGTAGGAGGCCCTGCTTAGGCTTTTGTCACTTGACTCGAGAAAGGCGTTGGGTAATTCCCCTTTCTTTGCAGGTGACATTCACCCTCATTTGTTCCATCCAGATACAGCTTCACTTCTCTCTAAGCCTCCAGAAAGCTTCAACCTACTGTGAAAGCAGAACCGGCTCCCTTGAAATACACCTTTTTAACCCCCAACTGAAACATTTTCCATTACAGTGTTGTTAAGGCAGCCTTGCCCACAGGTGTCATTTAAGAGACATCTTCACGATCTTCAAGATCATGGTTTTCAACCCCCAAGCAGCAGATCCACTGCCAGTGCCTTGAGCAGACCTGAGTCTCCTTATTCCTCAGCATCACACCTACGCAGCTTTGGAGCGATACCTGCTTCGCACCAGCGCAGCACGAGGACAAGGGGAGGCCTGTTCGTTTCTCAGGAACTAAATATAATTTCCAGCTAATTTGCTTTTTAATGTTAACTTGATTGCCGAGTACTTTGTGGCTGTGAGGCGACAACAGAGCAGATTCCTTGCCCGGGTCTGCCGCTGCTCTGCTGGCATTCTCATCCTTTTTTTTTTTTTTTTTGCCTGCCTTTTTAAAAAAGGAAGATTTGTCGGTGCTCCCTTGTTTACACATTTAATAGTTCACAATTAAGCCAAAATGGACTTGGAAAGCCTGGTTAATTAAGAGCCAAATTCTACCAGCAACAAGAAACTCAAAGATGAAGTTTTCTTTTCACTAAGACCCCTTTGTACTATTCCAGGAGGAAAGTATGTTTAAACATGCATTAAAGTCTCACTACACTCCTGGAGTGGTGTAAACACCCTCTTTAAGGACCCTTTTTGCTACCAGAGTGCTCTTAGACTGAACTAGAGTAAGGGCCGATTGTTTCCAGCTTTTGGCATCCCTTACCTTGAGTTTTCAAAATCTGTCAAGATGGAAGAGTTCTACCTCCCTCATCCTTAATTTTCATTTTACAAAACACTTACTGCTTTGCCATTCCAGCTCTGAAAACTTAACTGTATTACACTTGCCATTACTGAGTGCTTTTAATAGTATAGAAATGGGGCATTTAATAGCATAGAAACACTCCACATCTGAGTCTTGTGATGTGTAAGAACTAGGTACCCAGGTTCAAAACATGCAAGAAGCTGGGTCATTTTCTATTTGTCTTTAGCTGCCAATTAGCAATGTCATTAATCCACTGCCTAGGAGAAGTTCATGATTAAAATAGACGGTGCCACTGACCATTGACAAGACGATATGCAGAAGGTCGTGCTGTAGCTGCCTGTCACTTGGCCTAATTTTCCAGAGGGAAGTCACAATTTCTTAATTTCTTTGTGTGCTGGGGTAAAGACAGACGCATTATCCAGGCTTTCGATATCGCATTATGTTGTGTTCTGGACAGGGAATCTGCTGCAGACCCCAGGAGAGCTAATGCACCACCTGCCCCCTGTTATCAGACGAGTTTGGTTAGAGAACACATTGTGTCTGTGTTGGCTGCGAATGTCCTTTGCTGTGTTCGCCCACAGAGCCACCCCAAGGCTCTTTGGGGGCGGCAGATTTGAATTTTGCCTCCTCAAGGATGAGTGTCTGAAGCTGGGCCAAAGCTTTGTTGCCTGCTGACGAGAGAAGAGGGATGGGGGAAGAGGAGCGGGGAGGGCTTGAGGGGTCAGGCTGGCTTTTTCTGCTCCTCCGGGGGCAGCAGGAAGAGGCTTGGTGGTGCGTGGCTGCTGCCAGGAAAGGCTAACCTCTAGCTGGAGACCACAAACCCTTGGTGACAGTGGCCAGCCGGCTTTCCAAGGCCACGGATAAAATAAGCAACAGCCTAGGACAGCAGACAGTGGAGGAGACAGAGGGGCACAGTCCTGCTGCTTGCTCTCCGGTACGTTGGACAGATGGATTTTTGTTCTCTGGTGGCAATTGCACTCGCTTGCTTAAGAAAAAGATGACCGGTGCTTTAATTTACACTCCGCCTGGGGACCAAATCTCTCAGCAAGATAGGAGAGGTTGTTTTTTTTCCCCCCAGATCTCACTTTTGAGGGCCACAAATTTCCATGACAGAGGATGAAATACTAGGAATGTTTTTCTTAGGTGGATCTTCCAACTTCTGGTTTGTAGCTACGCTAATTTGTGGGTGAAGGAAATATTCTGGTACTGAAAACTTGCCAAAATGCTGTTTAACAGAGAATTGCAGTTTAATTAGCACTTATGAGACATTAACAATAATTGTATTCAATTTGACCACTCAGGATAAAGTATGATTCAGGATCAGCTGGTTGGTGCTCTGGAGAAAAAAATAAATAGGAAAGTAACCTTGCTGTGTGGTCTGCTAAACATCTGCCATTAGCTTCGTGTTCATAGGTAGAAGCTTTTGTGGCTGCCTGTCTCTTTTTCCCCACAAAGGTGTTGTGCTGGACTGGGAAAAAGTGGAAGGAACCTGCATTAACTGGAGGGAAATGGTTTGACTTCACGTTCATGCTTTTGCAGTGAGCTGGATTACAGTTTATCCCTGCTATCTCTTTTGCTGTGATTTTTAGGAAAAGTGCCAAAAACTTTAAGTTTTTCCATTTACTTATTTATGCTTTGCTTTGCCAGGGAATGAGAGAGCCTGCCACTTTTAGCAAGCGTGTGAACGAGAAAGGGGAGGGAACCCAGAGTGAAATTTGACGTGTACGTGTACGATGCAGGATAGCCATAAACAGCCCTTGAATATTTCTTTTTTCTGTGCAGCAGAGTTCATTTACGCTCTCCGGATTTGTGGCTGTAGGTGAAAACAAAGACAGTGCCACAAAACGATTGTAGTTTCAAAGGCTGGCTGAGAACAGGGAAAACAAACTATATGCAATTTAAGTGCCTGTTTGTATGCAAGCTACCACACAAGCCTAATATATACACCAGTATGATGTAAGGTGACAGAGATGACCTGATTAGCAAAGCCCTCGCAACGAGCCGAGGAGATCCCTGCTGCACCAGCGCTCTCCTCCTTGGAGACCTGGGACTAGTCCCAGCTGAAGGAAACCTTCCTGCAGCAACAAGAGCTAGCGGAGGGTTTCTGAAAGCTGCAACAACGGCGCTCTGCGTGCGTGAAGGTGAGGGAAGCAAGAAGAGTAAACAGCCTGCGTAACGGCAGAAGAGCTGGGACTGTGTGAAAGATGCAACGTGAATTAACTTGGGCTTTGTGAGCTCCATTAGTGGGAGTTTGGGAGCCCTGCGTGTTTTGGAAGGTTGCATTTCAGCAAACAGCTCGCTCTGTTTTGTTGTGCTGTTTATCCTGTTGGATGAAAGCCATCATTCAGCAGAAAGAAATGCTTGGGCAAGACAGCAAGTAAGTGATCTTCCAATTTGTAAGCTCTTGCAGCCTTACTTTTGCATGTGTCGAGCCGGCAGAGGTCCACTGACTTGAATGGGAACTCGTGGTGCTCAGCACTTACTGCAGTCAAGTGATTATTATTCCATGTCAGAGAAAAAGCAACAAAAATTTATATATGTAAGAAGACACCTAAGATACAAAACTTTCTCTCTGTCTTGTTAGTACTTATATGACATTAGTATAAGGTTTTTTGGTTATTTTCTGCATTGCTGTGTGGGGAGAGCGTGCAGGCTTGTGGCAACAACCTGGGGCTTTAGGTGAGGAGCTCAGGGCACTAATTCTGGCTCTACCCTAGCTACTTGTGTGGCCAAGTGTATTAAATCCTGCTCCTGAAGACAGCAAACCATTTATTCAGGCTTCATTCTTAGACTTGCTGAATACCCCAAAAGGCTGCTATTATTAAAGGGAACTGCCATTCCTTAGCTCTGAAAGTGGGCTCTCTATAAATCACCAACATGTGCTTTCCACTGGGAGGTGGGACTAGGACCTTGGCTTTTTCCCTGCCAGCCCGTGGAGCTGGCAGAGCTCCCACTCTTCCTCCCTTCTGCTCAGCCTGTCCACTGAGGGTGCATTCTCCTGGTCACAGTGGCTGTGCCACCCGCTCTACCTTGGGCTCCACGTGAGTGTAGGATGGCTTCCCATTACACTTCCCTTCTTACACTTGCAATGCAAACAGCCTCCTGTTGACCCGTTTCTGCTTTTCTTCCTCCCCTTGTTGAGGCAGTGGTGGGCTCACAGAAGCAGCTATTGAGAAAAATCTGTCTTGTCCTTGGAAGATGATTTGCAATTACATAAAGTTTACGGCATCTTTTTCATGGCCAGCAAGAGGTCACCCATATATTTCCCTGTGTGTGCTGTTGGTACCGGGGTTAGCACCATGGAGTGGAGAGCTGTCCCCAGGGCACTGTGCTCTTCCACCGCACTGGGTGTAGGTGGGGATGGCCATCCCGCACCCAGGCCAGCGCAGGTCACAGTCAAGCTTTCAGTCTGTGCTGTTGTTTGGGTTTTCTTTTTAAACAATAAACGCATCTCTGTAGCAATAAAAATATTAATTCCCTTCTATAAACGCAGAGCTCAAATATTTCGTAGTTACAGACCATTTCGATGACGGTGCCGGTGCTGATACTGGTCTGCTGTGACCTGATCTGGCTGTGTCCTTGCTCTGGATGGGCTTTGCTGTAGTAGTACTTTCATTCCTTAGCTCCCATTAGTGCCTTGATGAATAGTGGAAGATGTGTTTCAACAACTTGATGACTAAAAAGCAACATCTTACCATTGTTTCGTCTCTGGTACCTTTGCCCTGTTTGTTATGCTTTGCTTAGGAGTAACAGCAGTGATTTAGAGTTGCAACACCAACATCAGTCTCTGAACCTTGTGTTTTCTTTAACCGTAAATTCTGGGGAAGGAGGAGAAAGGAGGATGAAGGAGAAAGTCTAAGGAGTAGGGTTTGTTCTTCTACCTTTTCCAGGTCTCCTGTTTCAAACTGATGCCTCACAGCGATCAGACACAATTACTCCTGACTCTCTCATTGGATTCCTGGACAGAGTCCCCTTGGGTGGCTGCTTTGGAGCACACCTCGCTGGGGTTCAGAGACACCAGCCAGGCCCAGGGCACACAGTTGCACTCCAGGTCCACTGCTGTCACTGACACTCATGCTAATGGCCTTAGTACAGAGGTCAAAGACTGCTTAGATATGAAGGCTGAATCACCTCCTTTTTAAACCCCTCAGCAGGATCAAGGCTTAGGGAGGCAGACATGTGGGCTTGCCTTCTGGCTGACTGTGGATGGAGAGTGTGACTCTGGGACAGGCCTTTCAGCAGTTTCAGTCAACCATTGAGGCACTGAAATGGGGGTGTCTGGTGATTAAAACACCTCTGCACCAACACCCTTATGTGGAAAAGCCTGATTCATTCATTTTCTTTAAAGATCTGGTGATTCCACAAGCTCTTGCCTAGTTAGACGAGGTTTGTCCTGTGACCCGAGCATCACAGCAATCAGCTGTGAGCCCATCAGTCTAACCCTGCAAATGTGAAATATCTTTAACTGCACTTATTTAACTTGCAAATATATAATAAGCCAGCAGTGTCGGTCTCGCTTCAGACCTGTTTGCCTTGGCGGTGTCCCGTTTACATGACTCAGAAGATGGTAGCAAAAAAAGCACTGGAGGCTCATCCAGAGATTGGTCTCCTGTCCATCAGGAAACCTGCTGGTGCAGGCAGGGTGATTTGGGGATTGCCCACCCAGCTCACAAGCCCAGCATCACTAGGTCCCTGCATTTTGAACAATCCTGCCTGCAAAGGGTGCTTGTTTCTGAGAGTCTGTGGCAGTGCAGTGTCCTATCGTTGGACACCCTGTGACTTGGTGCACTAGTCAGGAGAGACCTGGAGGAAGCAGCTTTGGCTGTGTCCTTTGCTCTTGTGACTTGAGCTTCTCGGAAGAAAGGGACCTCCTGTGTTTCAAGCTGAGAAGCAGGAGGTCAGTTCTTAAGCCTGCTGCATCTCTGCAACTTTTAGTAGGTCTCTGGATCATGCCATGCCTTAGTTTCCAAGCTGTAAAATAGGAATAGAAATTAGGAATTTAAAAAAAAAAATAAAAGCCATGAAGAAATATGTAGTTATAACTTGTGGTGTCATCACCATGAAGCCCTCATCTTGGTTTGAGCTTCGTGGCCGTGCTTTAGTATTGATAATAGTAGAAATTTATCATATATTAGCAAATGGGAACTTAGAAATACACATTTGTAATTATTTTTTTTATTTATTTTTATTTCAGCAAATTCAGTAAAGCTAGAAATGCAAAGTGATGAGGAATGTGACAGGAAGCCCCTGGGTCAGGAAGATGAGATCAGGGCTCATGATGAAGGAAGCAGCCTGGAAGAGCCCCTCACTGAGAGTAACGAGATGGCGGATAACAGAAAGATCCAGGAGCTATCGAGCGAGGGAGGAATCCGGCTTCCGAATGGTAAACTGAAATGTGACGTCTGTGGCATGGTTTGCATTGGGCCCAATGTGCTAATGGTACATAAAAGGAGCCACACTGGTAAGCAGCTGAAAGAAAATCTGATGACTGCCTGTGGCGTCTGATGTTGATATTATCTGACAACTCTTCTCTCTTCCCTTTTCATTCGTGGGGTAGCAGGAGACTGGGGAGGGGTCAGATGGGTTTTGTTGTTTTGCATCTCCCTCTGCTCCCCAAATTCTGGTGATGTTATTTTTCTGGCAAGCATGCTGCTTCCTTGACTCTCGATTTCCAGCCTTTCGTTCTTAAAAACAGCACAAAAGTCTGGAAATTGGCCTTTTTTTTTTTCTTTTTTTTTTCTTTTTTTTTTTTTGTTCCTGCTCAGGGGCAAGATGGTGAGAGTCATTCTTTGGCACGGGGGGTGTATGTGTGTGTGTGTGTGCGCGTGCGCACGTGCAGGGCTTTTGAGCCTTTAAAGGGGGTCTTAGACAGTCTTCCCTTTGAAGTGCTCACAGGTGAACAATGCCAGCAGCTCCCTGGATTTCTCACACTTCCTTTGCAAGTAGCTGTGCGTGGTGCCAGTGTTCCAGCAAAAACCTGAGATTAGCAAACCCCGCAGGATACGCACGTTACCCAGCGATCCTGATGCCAGGGGTGGGCTTGCTGCTCATCTCCTGACAGCTCCATGAGGGAAACCTCACCTGAACCGCTCTTGGGGGCTAGTCCTGGACTCCCCCCTCTCCATCCAGATACCATTTTTGTGGCACCTTTCAATGCTTGCACTCTCCAATCGTTTATTTTTATTACTATTAATACTACTGCTGGTTGGAGACCAAACCAGCTTGTTAGGCTTATGGATTTGAGAATTCAAGAGGCAGACAAAACCTTTGCCGTATGCTGATGGAGCAGGTCTTTGAGGTCAAAAGGAGGAGTTCAAAACAGGGAATTTCAGGGGGTTTTGGTTAATATGACAAACTGGGGTGCCCAAGAGGCTGGTGCTTGCTCACCTCTGCTGCTTCTCAGGTGGCAGTGACAGTTACCTCCCACAGGATAAAAGTCTAGATGGTGCCAGAAGACAATGCTCTCCAGTCTTGCAGAGGTCTACCTGGCAGAGCCTTTGATTCAAAAAAACACTTAAGCTTGTGCTTAACTTTTATGAGATTTAAGCGCATATAAGACACCTGAAGTGCTACAATATATGCTTAACTTAAGATACACACTTAAATCTTATTAAGGTTAAGTACAGGTTTCTGTGTTGGAGCCTCAGTGGGTGTTTGTTCTTTATATTTTTTGGACAAAATGAAAGATATTTTGGCTTTTTATCTTCCTCTGCTGTTATTTAATGGGGTGAGAGACTCAGACTGTCTGTGAGATATCTGCTAGGATATAAAAAGAAAAGTGGGGGTTTAAGGTAGAGTAAGAAAGATTTTGTGTAATCCCTTTGTAAACCCGGTAGTTTGCAGTCAAGTAGTGTGTGCTGGGTGGGAAAGAAATCAATAGAATTTCTGTAGGGAGGAATAATAAATATATATTACATAGTTAATGCTGTGTATATAAGTTGTATTGATAATAACTTAATATAAATGTATAATGCAAAGCATTGCGGAGTCGTTTATGATGCAGTCATGATTTTAGACAGCAATTATGACAGGGGAAAAGCATTAGCTGGAGAACTCAAATCTTGATTAACAATTTGACATCCTATTACTGAGAAAGGGAAAGAGAATAGAGAATGTAACAGACTGAGTCCCCAGCTTTCAACGTCCCTAAAAGTTTTCACTGGCACTCGCACATATCTGAGCATATGTATTGTAGGTGCATTGGCGTCCATTTATTTGAACTTGAACAGCTAAATTAGACCTGCTAAATTTAGATTTAGGTACTTAATTAAATGGTCTGTGTTTTTTGAGGTACAAGCGCATCTTTTAACTACAGGCAAGCTGCCTTTTTGGTGTTGAAGAAGACATGCAAATTGGAAGGGAACGGAACAGAATCTCCTCTGCGTGCAGGCGAGAGGGCTGGATGCACGTGTGTGGGGAGGAATTGCATAACCGGTAGCTTTTTCCCTTCAGGCTACTGCTGGTTCCTCGTAGAGCTCTGACTCTTTTTTTCCCATCTGAGCAGAGGAGCTGTGATGTATTGCTCTATACAGATGATTTCAAGCATATAGAAATGGCATTCCTTTTAACGGGCAGCCTGGTGCTCTGCTCTCAGTAAACCAGTTGGCAAATTTTGCGGGGGATATATATATTTTTTTTTTTTTTCACCCCCGCTTTGTTTGTTTGTTTTTTAATACATGCTGCTACTTCACTGTCCACAACAGAAGGAGAAGTTTGCTTGGATTTCCACATCCTTGATTTTTAAGGAGTATTTTTAACATACTGGTATCTGTCTTTTAAAGCGCAGTATTTTAAAATATATTGCCACTTCCTTGGCAGCAGGGTGCGATGGGCTGGCCCCAGCTCTGGAATGAGCCCTGACCTGTGGCTAGTCTGGTTTTGCAGCCCAAGGGAGAATGGTGGAGGGAGGGGAGGTTGTCCCTAGTGAGTGGAAACAGATTATATTCTTTATCAGCTAACGCAACTAGCATGTAAATCCTTACCTCTCGAAGCCAATTTAAGTATGTTTTGGGAGCTGAATCCTGCCTTACTCTCTTCTTTGTCTGTACAAAACCAAAGCATGGTCTGGACAGCTGTTTGCATTGGCAGAAACTAAAGTCTTTTTCTCTTTCCCAAAAAACTGACAGCATTCTCTGTAAATCACACGAAATGCTGCGGTCCATAGCAGAGGCTGTAATTTGCGTGTACGCTGGGATGAGAGTGTGTAAGCTCTCCTTACACTGGGGACCCAGACTCTGCAAGAAGCTGTGCCATGTGGCTTTGGCTGCATTACGCACATGAAGGGGCGCAGTTTTTCTCTCCAGCCATTCTTCATCTGTTCCTGATGAAGTTCAGTCAAACAGGTATAGGGAGGGGGAAAATATTCCGTGCTGGGGATCAGGCCAGAGTAGATGAGCTCAGTGTCCTGTCTCTCATCCTCATGTCCACTTCCTCCGATGCCTGCAGTCACCCCTTCCCGTGGTAGAGAGAGCTGGGGATTTCCTGTTCATCCTTCAGGTCCTGCACGTGGGGCGAGCGATGCTTTGGTCCGTGGCACCTCCATCACGGAGCCCGTGGCCCTGCTCGTCTGATACCACGGAACACAACATTTCTCTGAAACGCTGGTAATTCAGGTGTAGCGTTTTTGTAATCTGCCAGGGCATCAGGAGAAGGCCTTTCTATTTATTTGACATCGCTGACAGAAAATAAATAAAATACTCAATGTGGGAATTAAGTACGATGCTCTCCCCGCTTTAGCGAGCGGGGTAACCCCCCACCCTCTCTCTCAAGTGCCACATCCTCATGTCAGAAAAATAGCACGTGTCAGGTTTGATTTCTTTTCCCCTTTCCAAAAGGAGGTCCAAACTTCATATTCCACAGCACGTGCCTCAAGTTGCAGTATCTTTATCAGAGTTTTTTGTTGCTGCAGGAGATGACTGGTAACATAATATTGCCACTGGATACTCAGGGAGCTTGTGCTTGGGGATGTTGAGGGATGGGGAGAGGAAGAAGATAAGGTCAATAATCCAATTTGTCTGAGGTAATGAAAAGGAACTCCAGTGATTTCTCACCTCTTTAGGCTTTCTGCTAGTGGCCCTGAATTAAAATTTCCTTGCTCCTCACTTTTGGTAAAGCAGAAACTATTTGCTGCTACAGCCATGCTGCTGCCTCTGTGATCCGTGGGGTCCACGTGTTGTTCTCCCTTGCGCTGTGAATTGTGATTTTTGGTTTTTTAATTTATTTTTTTTTTCTCCATCATAACATCCAGTCCTTTATCTAGTCACTGCTGGTTTCTGACACACTTCTTATTTCTAAAGGAGGGCTGCGATTGTCCTCACTGTTTTAAGAACTCCCAGAGCTTAAATGCTTTCTCTGTGGGGATGCAGAGGGACAGTGGCAGAGCAAAGCCGTGTCCCTGGGTACCAGACACGATGCAGCAGGGAGAGCAGTCTTGCCCCACTCTCTCTTTGGGCTGCTGGTAGGTTATTTTTAGGCTTTCTTGGGGTGCTAATGGCAGGAGGGTATCAGATCTTTGCTTGCGCTTCGCATGCATTTTAGCACCATCAAGTCAGTGAAATGAGATATATTATGTGCCCGTGAGGAAAATCCTTAAGTTCTGCTTTAGCATCTATAACATTATAATTGAACATATGCAACACTGGAACTCTGAATGCCATTTAATTTTTGTTTTGCATGCGGAGTTCAAGTTTTTGGGACACAATTAATTAATGAGGAAAAACTCAATCATGCTGTTCAGTATAAAAGACTTCTATGCCTAAAGCAGCTAACAAGGAACAAATTTAACCAAATGGTCATATTAACACATTACAATTAACTCCATTGGACTGCTTGTCTTATTTTTCTAGTAAAAAGGTTCTATTTGGTTTAATTTGTAATTTATTACCTAGTGCAGGCTAGGTACCTCTTGCAATATGAATTGATTTGGCACCGAATCAAAAATTGTACGGCCAAATTTCTAAAAGTGATGATTTCTACTTAGGTTCCTAAATCTAACTTTTCCAAAAGTCTCATTTCCTACTGAAGCATAAGGAACGAGCACTGAGATTTTCAAAACTGGTCTCTGCATAAGGATGTGTTTTACTCACAGTACTTAGTGGCTAAACTCTGCTGATGCTTTTGCCAGTTCCCTTAAAGGATTTCTCCCTCTAAAGGATATGTTCATAAATTTGTGTACAGAGGACACTTGGAAATCACCCAGGATTTCCTAGGAATTTTTCATGAGAGATTTGTCACTACTGTTTTATAATAAATTACCCAATCTGGAAGTAGGTTTTTTCCAACAAAAAACCCATCACTGATTTTAAGTGATGTGCTGCCAGTTAAGTGAATCTGACGGAACAGTAAGTAAGTATGCAGACTAGATAGTCCCCAGAATGAAAAATACAGAAATGGAGCAAAGTCTGCTGCTCCATTTTGCTCGGGTAAAGGCAGGTTGCAACTCCCTGCCTGTCGGAATGGTGGTAGCACAGCTAATATTTCATTTGTGCTCCTGGGACAGAGCAGAACGAGAGCAGTTGCAGCACCTGATGAATCAGGAGAAATGTTTCATTTCAACTGAATATTAACAAAAAGCCTACTACAGAACGGTGAAAATCAATATTATTAGTTTGAGCAAATACTTTCTGATGGCAGCATGGGCACAGTAATTTTGCATTGAGGTTTTAAAAAAAAATATCCTGTTTGAGAAGTACCTAAGCTGTCCTTTGCATATCAAAAGTATGGGCCAAACAAAATAGGCTGAGATCTTAGATATATATTTGACTAGGACAGATATTAAATGTAGTCCCATTGGACTCGGTTCTTACAGTTAGAAGGACTCTGTCTGGGCTTTTCTTGTTACTATGAAGAGACTTTAAAATCAGTGTGGTTTTTCTTTTTTTAAAAAAGAAGTAATTAAAACATTCCCAAGAAAAGACCTGAGCAGTAGAAATTACTAGGCCTCGCTGTTAATGAGAACTTTACTATTTTGTGACTCGCTTCATTTTATTTCAAAGGGACAGGAGTTAGCAGCCAAGGGTTACGAAAATCTTAACTCTCTTTGGTTGCGAGGTCTGTGGGCTCTTTATCCTCAGTTAAATTTCTGTTTTGATACAGAAAATATCAGTGATGTATTTTGCAGCAGTATGAAATTCGAAGAAGGATAACTCATACCGAAACTTCTGCGCAGCACTTCCGTGCTGAGGTGGTAAAGGAGAGTTATTGTGGGGGGAAGCTTCCAATTAAGCAGAAAAAGGAGTTGGTTTGCTTTTTGAAATAACATTTGACATATACACGGTAAAATCTGTTTTGTAGGAAGTTAATCAGTTCATTCGCCTGGTTTCAGGTTGTATCAGCTGCACGGCGTTCGTAGCTTGTGCTGTGAAGCCTCCAGCCAGCTGCCATATATTAAAGATACTTATGAAATGACCATGTCTTGCTAATAACCCTGACTCAGACCCTCCACTTCACCTTTCATCTCGGTATTTGTTTACACAGCAGCAGGTTAACTTGTGTACTTTAGATAGTGGTGTAGCTAAAGAGCAGTAATATTTCATTATTATTTTTCCTGGAGGAGACATAGCTATAATGGATGCATGTTAAAAAATGAACTGTGAAGTTTCAGCAGTATTTTACTGTGATTTAGAGGTAAATAATTCAAATCTTACCTTTTAATTTATTTAATTGTGAAATCATAAAATGCCATGGATGTATTTATTTATTAATTTAACTTAATTATCAGGGCTGTTCCCTGGCACAAGCCCATCTTACTGAGCCTTTATGAAAGATTATGCTTTGCAGCTCCGGCTTACCTTGCCTCGTCCATTCCTGAAGTAACTTTAGATAATTAAATTCCCTGTGCTGGAGAAAAAGGCTTTTTAGGCATTCTTGGTTTTGTCTGGCTTTAGATCTTAGATCTGGAGTTGAAAAGAAACATCTTTTTTGTTTGGTTAGCTGTTCCTCCCCCTCTCCCCACTCAGAAACTCTTTATTTATTTTTTCATCCCTAAGCTTTGAGGTTTCTCTGCCCTGATTTAGCTCTAAAATAGAGGAAAGGTTTGATACGTAAAGTAGACTAAAATATTTTGCAGTCACATAGTTTCCAGTGTTGAAAAGCAAAACGCTTGCTTAGTCATATTTTGGTACATGTGTCCTTCTAGTAAGGAGTTCTTGTTTTAATAAATCAGTGTAAGTTTATTAGAGTCGAACAGTAAATACTTAGCTATAATTGTGAAATGCACACTATGCGTATTATTATCAGTAGCCTCTTATAGTTGTGTAAGCCACTTGTTTAATAGGTTTATAGTTTCTGCTACGTCTTTGCTGCCATCACCCCCAAAGATAGGAAAACATTTTAAACACAGTCAGAGACTGACATGTAGAGAAGAAATGTATTTCAGTAAAGACTTTTCGTGAGTGGATTTTCATGAGTTTGAAGTGTGGTTAATTTCAGCCCATCAATAAAAACCTTTTACTTTTCACAGAAGTGTAAGGGAAGTGAATAAGGATGTCAGGGTTGTTATTTTGCTATTAAGAAATAATGATACGGAGAACTGCTTACAAACCTACTAGGAAAAGGCAGTAGGAGAAATAATTGGAAAACGGTCTTCTCAAGGCACTGAAGTGATAAAGAAAGCTGGTTTGCTACTATCTGGAGTAGGCATCAGACAGCAGAGTTCTTGGAAAACCAGCAAAATCATCTTATTTTGCAGTTTGTGCTTTTTTTTGTGCACCCTTCTATTGGATAATTGTCTCTCAGATTAGCTGTGCTAAATGTAAAAGCTGCTAATCAATAGCGTGAAGGTGTGACTGAAATTATGGTCGTCCCACAAGCCTGCAGCCTAAACAAGGAGGAGGAATCAAATGATTGGACAAAAGTATAATAAGCAGATCAAAGGAGTTATTTACCCAGAATTAACCCAGTAGGAAAAATGAATTCATGCTAGCTTTAAATAGATCAAAGGTTATTTAAGGTGAGATGTGCTATTGTAGCAGATTCTGCCTTTTGCAAAAGAGGAGCAGACTATTGGTGACTTTGTGGTGAATCTTTTCATGTCATTTTTGCCACTGAACTGCAGTGCAGTGACTATTTGAATTCCTGACCAAAGGCTTTCAGCATCTCTTCAGCTGCCGGTTTATTGAGGAATAATAACCGCTCATATGCGGCTTCCAAAATATCAAACATAAGTGGGTGATGTAGTGGGCAAAACATATTAACTGCATAGTTTTAAATACGGCAGGAATAAAAGGAAAGACTTTAGACTTGGTAAAAAACTCGCTACATGCTTTAATGTTGTCATCCTGAAACTGAAGCTATCATTCCTGAATACTGAGAAACGTGTCAAAGGAAGGGGTTTTGCCTGTTTTCTCAAGACAGCGAAAACAAAACAGAAAAGAAAAAAACCCATATATTTTTCTACTGCAGTCTCTTTACATATCTCTGCTATGGACATTTTGAAATGATGGAAAAGAAGATAATGGCTAATCAGATCCTTTAAGTATAGTGTGGGAGTTTAAAAGGGAAACCACAAACTCTTTATCAATTCCAATGAGCTCGTGTTCAGAAGAGCTTTATGCCCTGATTTTTTTCATCATTACTCCATAACGTTCTTGGCAAGACTGTAGGAACCTTAGTATCTTTTTCAGTGCATCTAGAAGTGGTTTCAGATGTAATTGCAGCTCACACGCGTGAAGTGAGGTTGCAGAGGTATGGCATATATATGGCACACCTACCTTCTGCTGGCCTCCTGGTAGGACTGAAATGCTGGCAGTGATTTCAACCACAGAAGCAAGAATTGCTTGTGGACATCTGTAAGAGGTCTCTTCCTCCCTCTTTCCATTTGAATGGACAGACATGTGTTGGGCTTCACACTAGACACAGGAATTACTTTGATAAAAACATAATGTTGATTTGGTCCAGCAAGGGAGTAATCGTTTTAAAGCACTTGAAAAAGGCTTTGGAAAGATGTGGCAGATCCCAGAACGTGTTTGTTTTTCATGAGAACTGTGCTTCAGGCCAATGAATTCAACCTCAGAAAGTCCCACCACGCATTGACCAAGGCATCAATAGGTGATAACGCTAAAAAATGAATGAGAATACATACATCTGAAATCTGATGTTCAAGACCTTGTTGAACTGGGGCCATAGCTGGTGAAAACATTTCTGCATCTAGAGCCCAGTTGCAGTCAAGTGCCTGGGCGAGTGGCCAGCACGATTAGATGCTTGTGCCCTCTTGATTTGCACTGTACCTGGTGGGACAGAAGTAGATGATTAGAGCTGACTGCCTGCCCGAGAATGCTGGAACAGACTGAGTGTCCTCAACAAATGTTAACATAGAGTATGGTTTGGAGAATATTTCACAAAACCTGTGTGAGTTTCTCAGGGGTTTTCCTCTAAATAACAATTAAAAAAAAAAAAAGGGCATTTGTCTTTACGGATCCAATTCCCCCTGTTCAGGGCAAATATGAAGGATTAGCATCAAAACAAGTTCTGCGTGTGTGTGTGTGAATGCATGAAGTGAAGGGAAGAGGGTAAGATGTCAATTTTCTGATAATATTTTCTTTTTCATCAGTCTTTTCAGTTAGTTATACTTAAACACAAGTTCATTCATTTCACAGTTTAATGGTGTAAGATTTTTCTTAGTGTTTGCTACTGCCCAAAGTTTGTGAGCCTGATCCTCACTTGCATTGGTTCCCTTCATACCACTCTAGCAAGGCAAAGCAGCCTTTAAAAAGGGATTTCAATTAAATTAAATGTAAGCAAAAGATTTGGTTTGAAGCAAAGACCTTACCTTCTGTCCGAGTCCAATTGTTACGATGAGTTTTAAATACTCATGTGGATTGGACCTATACTAAAAATAAGTGGAAAACCATAGAGATAAATACTACAAAACCACAATTATGGATCTAAATTTTGGGCAGAGCTCATGTTTTATGATGGATAAAACCTCTGAGGTGGAGAACTTCATGAAAATCGGGCTGTTAATCACCTCAAGCGGATGCTGCAGAAATCAAGAGCCCCAAATCACTATTGGAGGCTTTGCCTTTTGCACAAAAGAAACAGCCTCTGACTTTAGCAAGTGCTGTGAGACATGGTGGGTGGGGACCTTGCCTATGTAAGATGGCATTGTTACAAAGAGTGGGATAACGGGCTCCATGCATCTTCCAGTGTTTCTTGACAGCTCTCTCCCTTCCGTTTCCCTTCCAGGTGAACGCCCCTTCCACTGTAACCAATGTGGAGCTTCTTTTACCCAAAAGGGGAACCTGTTGAGGCACATCAAGTTGCACTCTGGGGAGAAACCGTTTAAATGTCCCTTCTGCAGCTATGCCTGCCGACGGAGGGACGCCCTCACAGGACACCTCAGGACGCACTCTGGTGAGCCCACCTTGTCTTCTCTTACCTCTCGTTTTTTCCTTTGTTGTTACTGTTCAAGGGAAGCAGGTTGTGAAAACAACTGTGTTCCTGGTGGCTCTGGGTCTGTACCATCCTCTTCAGATAGCAAAGCTCTGAACTTTGGGAAAGCCTTGATATGAATCAGAAAAGTTGTGGTTCAGCCACACCTCTCCTTTTGTGTAACTGAACTCCTCTGCTGATGCTATCGCATTTCCCTTTGAATGTCTCCTTGGGTGTATCCAGGCTTCACTGGCAGATTGTTTTGACACTCTCAGCCCCAAAGTGGCTGCGAAATTCCAAAGATTGAAAAGAATAACTGTGTGCTCTTGGAAGCCTGCTTTACAGTTCATACCCATTTCTTCATCTAACAAATGCCACATGCTGGTGGAGTTCATACTTGTTCACCTTTCAAAAACCTTCTAATTGCGCTTTTGGTTCAGTTACATCTTGCTGTAAACTCCTAATTCATGGCAACCACAGCACTCACCCTAGAGCAGAAGGTGGCAGAGAGAAATTGGGTTGCCTTGCTACTTGATAGTGTCGCGTATCAAGTCTACTTGACAGAGCTTCTTGATGTGTTCTAAAGAAATACCCATCATGTAACTGCACGTTAGTAGTCACGTTGGTAGCCCTGGTGATCAGGATCAGATGTGTTTCTAGTCCCTGTAAGCTACACCAAGGGGCTGCATTCTGCCCACTAACTCATTTGTGTAGGACTCTTGAGCAAGATCTTAACTTCCTGCACTTTTTAACTCCTAGGATGTTCAACTCTGTGTCCAGGCCGTTTATAGGAGACTGTGTTTTTCATTGTTGAATGAGCAGAGATAATTGGACTGCATACAAGTGACAGCATTACAGATGAACTTTTTTGAGGTGTTAACAAGTGTGTGACTGCTGAAACACAGTGGTTGAAGTGCAGCCACAGACAGAAACTCTGCATGTGAAAATGTAATTATGGAGCTTCCTGGCTCTTTGTACTCATTTCTTCTATGGGGTCAGCCCCACTTCAGTAGAGGTTTCTGTTTTATGAGCATTAGGTTGGTCTTAGGATATTGGAGTTGCTTTGACATTTCCAGGAATGAAAAAGGATAAGCTTCTCCAGGTTGACTTTGGAGTACGCAGGAGGCTGCGTTTCTGCAAATGTACTGCTGACAGAAAGCATGAGCTTCCAAGGGAGTGTGCAAGTGTGGGACTAGGCTAAGAGAGAATTGCTTGAGAGTTGTCAGCTGGGAAGATTAGATCTGAAAGTCAGAAGGGAAAATGTCTGTGGAACTGTGAGTTGTAATTTTCACATATCTGACCATAGCTGTAGTTTCAACTTGAAATTTAGTAAAAAAGAAAACACGATAAAAATATTCACAATTAAAATACAAAAGAGAGTTGTGACATAAAATAGCCCACATCACAATACACGAACATTGTGGTTAAAGATTGTTTTCATAATATGAGTATGGATTTTGTTACCTAGATACAGCCATCGGTAGAGATTGTTCGTTCTTCCTGTGTGAAAAGTACATGACTGATGTTTCTGCTTTTTGCATGGAGATGAAATGTAAAGGTGTGGGACTTTCAGAAGGCACCTAAGCTGCTTAAACACACGAGTTCCTCTGGAGCTCCTTCCCTAACTGACTTAGCTGTGCCCAGCTGTGCTCAATTTGTAATTTTACATTTTGTTTTCAGTGGGGAAAGTTTCACCCCTCTAAGCAGTCAGCTACAGCAGTTTTCAGCAGAGGGCTCCCACAATACTCTCCAAGAAAATTCTTGGGGTAGCACTCACAGATGAAGAGTTAACCTGAGATATTGCCCTAAAATCTGGCTCCCACCTACACAAAGGTGAAATGCCAATCTGAACATGAGTATGGGAGCTACGGTGTCTTTCTGTCCCTGTCATGTAGGCGAGCTTGGTTGGTTTATGAATACGTACATGAATGTGGTTCATGGAGAAGATGGGTAGATGTTCCTTAGATATTTTAGATGGTTTTGTATCAGTGTAATACACAAGCATGTTCTGCTTTAATAAAGCACGCATCAAAGTCTATGAGTAGACCTTGAAGGTCTAGCAAATCTAGTAAACTTCATCGAACGTTTACATCTTCTGTTAGTTCTGACCATAAAACAGGATATCGTATAAAATATACAAAGAAGGGGTTGAAAACTCTTTTGAAATATAAGACTTCAACCCAGTTTCATTCTGGTACACTTAAGGTCTAAATTGAGGTGAGTCTGTATTTTTTTATATTTAGAAGAGGAAAGCTCTTCAGATCATATCGTCAGCTTATATAGATTGGAATTACACCCATCCCCTAAGCAAGGAAAGCACTGCTGGTTTGCACCATCTGAGAATCTGGCACATAATTTCATAAATGCGAGACCAATTTCCTCTTTTATGTTGTATGTCCTTTTCCTCCTTAAATAAGAGAGTGCTGTTAATCAAAAAAATCCACTCTTTTTTCCTTCCAAAGAAGGTTTTAAAGTACTAATTTTTTTTTTTAATGGAAGGCAGAGTATGCAAGAAAGAAATTGAAGAATTTTTTTATACCTTTTTTTTTCCCCTCCAAGATAGTTTGATCTATGGATTTGAAAGCACTTTGTGTCACCACTTAGTCAGTTACACTCTCACTACAGCCAGTTAGTCAATTTTTCCTGTGCTTTGTGCAGAGTTTTTATACAGTAAGACAGGAAAGGTGAAAAAAATAAGGAAATGTAACTGCAAAGAGAAATTAGCAGAAGCATCTTGGAGATATTTGAAATAGCTGAAACTACTATTAACTTTAAAAAATAATAATTTGTGACAGCTTCTTTCTTTTTTTTTTCTTTTTTTTTTTCTTTGGATAGATTTTTTATTCATGCTTTTAAATATTATTTCCTATTTATTTGAAAATGTTTCCAAGCATCACAGTCCACATTTTGCCTTCCTTTCTTGTACAGAATAATATCTTTCTATATAAGTGCTCCCAGGATGACTGGTTAACAAAATATTATTTCGCATCTGTAATGCTGCTGCTGTTTAACCCTAAATAATTAAGGACTTATCTTGCAGTGATTTACTCCTGCTATTATTTACCTTTTACTGACATATGGAGTTCTAATGAACTTTGTGTCTATATTTTCCTCCCACATGCAGCTTCTTTGATTTCAGGAATATAATGATGCCTTCAGGACATCAGTAGGATAACGCCTGGGGAGAAATTCATGCACAGAATTACACTAAGAGTGGGCATGAGCCTCAAGGTACTTACAGGACTTTCAGATGTTGTTTTCAGAATTAACTCTGTAGTTCTGCAACACGGATAATACAGTGGATGTGCCCAAGTGGGCTTCCAGGACGTGCGTATAGGAATAGGCCATGGAGGGCTGGGGCAAAAGTTGGTAGCCCCCTCCTGCAGGATGTGCTTGACAAACCAGGAGGGATTGGCTTCACCTTGCCTAGCTTTTGGTGTTTTTTAAAGAGGAAAACATCCAGACACAACCCAATCTCCTGAGAGCAGTCACAGAGTACCTGCTGTCTCACCCTGAGACATGCCCATCTTCTCCAGCATCTCTAGAATTGCACAATGAGACAAAGGCAGATAGAAAACAGATGAGAGGAATTCTACTGTAGGCAATTAATGAACAAAACCCAGAAGTTTTAAGGAAGACTGTTGATCTGATAGACAAATCTGACAGTTGAAGCACCTAGATGTTGACCTTCGTATTCTGAAAGACATGACGTACAACCTGATGCTGTTTTACTGTGAAAAGCCAAGCATTCTGAAATGAGCACGTAAAACTGGCAGTTATGTTTTGACATGAATTTCTCTTGTGTCTAAAATGGAGCCAAGTCAGCCCTCCTCTCATAATGCTATTGTAAACATAAATGCTTTGATAGTTCTTAAAAAAGTCAAGGCTGCAATGATGAGTAATCTGGAAGAGCCCATTGAAAACATTAGTGCATTAGTTTTCCGAGCGGGCCTTGGGCAGTAAGCCGTAAATGAGGGATAGGATCACTTGCTAAGGGGAAAACAAAGCACAGAATAGGTTTTCATTAAGTGAGTACCATCCATCCATTCTTTGCACTAAGGAAGAATGGTCCTGTGAGCAAATTATTTTGTGATTAAATGACTGTCTCGCCATGCATATACACAAACTGGCTACGAGAAGCCTTCTTAGGCAACCTTAATTCTGGAATTTCCTGATTTTTCTCTTTATCTTGGCAACTTCAATCATGTTCCCTTGCTGTGGGAGTATGTAAGTGTTATTCATATATGAAAGCAGTTTTACTGTTTATTTCTTCCTTAAAAATGGGTAGTCAGATCATTATTTTTTCCTGTCACGGAAGCTTCTCCTCACAACACATTTTAAAATTTGCTTCCAAGCTACTTCTTTCCTGGTTAGAAAATGCTTTTTCTTCCCTTTTCTGCTTTTAACAAATACTTGCTTTTTCGTCCCCCACTTCTTCTTGCATTGCTGCTGCACATTGTTTGTTACTGCCCAGCTCTTCAATAGCATTGAACTAATGGCATCATTTTATTTGCAAAAGAAGAGCAGTGAAGCATTTGTTTTGAAAAGAAAGGCTTAGGCAAAAAACTCCCAAAAGCACAATCTTAGCAAACTATGTACAGTGCACAAGATAAAAGGCATGTATAATTAAAAAGGAAAATGCCCTGTTCATGGAAAGGTAGTTTGGTAACTCTTTCTATGTTCCTTCATTTGCGAGTCTTTCTTTCTCATCTCTTCTTCTCCATAAGGACTTTGTTCTCGGCTCCTCTTGAGTGGTAGTGAGCCGTTCAAGATGTCCTACACGCCTGCAATTGAACGACTGTGTCAGCAGAACTGACAAGTGATATCTGTGTGCACAACTGTGCTCAGAGGCAGAAGGAACCTGGATCCGAATTCTGACGACGTGCCTGAGTCAGTACATGTTTGGGAGAGTCATTCCACCTGTGAGGGTCTAGGTCCAGGTGAAAAATTGGATGAGCGAGCACAGTGCTAAAAAACACAATGCTGTGCATGAAGTCCTGCCTGTCAAAAACCAGGGGGAACCATTGAAACAGCAGCAAGGATGGTTATTAAAAATAATAAAGAGTCAATGTTTTAAACTGCTTTTTTTCACCTTGAAGACACTTTGACCACTGTTAACATCTCTACTCTCAAAAGGCCCACTATCTACTCTGTAACCGTTTTTGAAGATGGGAACATCATAATTAGAAGAATCTTGGGACCTGAAATTCTCATTACACTCTGAGCTGGACTGACTCAAACACATTGTGAACGGGGGGAAAATAATTTAAATGTGAACAAGTAGGATACTGTCTGTGAAAAATGAAGCAAGTATGTGAAGGGGCGGAGGGGATGTTTTGCATACAAATCCCAGTTCTGCAAATAGGGTAGCAAACAGCATCTTCCCTCAGTCGTGATGAGCCGGTGGGCATTTATTCTGTTGATCTGATACTTAGAGCTCTGTTTAATCAGGCAGAGTTGCTCTTCCTCTCAGGTTTTTCTTATGCTGTTTCAGTTAAACTCAGTGGAATTAACCTCGTCACAAAATCATTTTGTGTTTTTCTTATCGGACTCCAGGTTCCAAACTGTTATTAGCATGTACACAATTCTGCAGCAGCTCTGCTTTCTCATTAATGCTTCCAGTACCCAGAGGCCTTCGCTCTGTGTTGCAGAGTGACTAAAACCTCTGGTATTCTGCTTTCCATATTGTTTGTATGTGCATTTTTGGAAGGTAAGATCAAAATGTGTACAAGGGTAGGAGTTTGGTATGCCAGATCTTTCATCCCCTAGGCATCCTTATTTAAAATTTAATCCTCTGTAAAGCCAACTTGTATCCCATGCTTCACTAAAGCCCCATCTGAACCTGATCCTTGAAGCGGTGGGGTCCTCTTCATCTCCAGAGCACTACTGTGACAAGTATTAGTATCAGCTATATGAAAAGATCATTTCTGACGTGCTCAGAATTATCTCAGTATACAAGCTCGGTCATGCTAAGCCTTTTCTACAGAGAATAATTATCACTGAGAAACCATCTTTGATTTAAAGATTCTGTAGGATTACGATCTTTCCAGAAAAAGTACATTTGGGTTTTGCTTTCCGGGGGAACTCATGAAAAGTTATAGTTCCATCCAAAGCAGTGAGTGTTCACTTTTTCCTTGTTGGACTTTTAGAAGTCTTGAAATTCCACAAAGATTCCTATTCTTATCTGCAGCAGTTACGGATCAATCTTTGACTGTTCAGCCCAGGAGATCTGTTTCCAACAGATAAGACGGAGTAACAGGAGAAGTGGTTCTGGCGAGCAAAGGTAGATGTGCTGTGTACCAGCCTCATGAATCTCTCTCAGGACTGGGTATCAGCTTTTCCCCACACACACTTTTTTTTTTTTCTTCCTCTCTCCAGCAAGTATGATTGAGGTGACAGACACCGTGTGTCTCCCTGCTTCTCCTGGTGCTCCAGTGTAAGCAGGAGATGCCCTGTTCTTTTAGTGCTTGGGGGGGGCTGCCTGTAAATTGGCTGAATAGAGAAAAACTCGCCCACCCTGCTAGTGATCTGACACCATGGGAGTATCCTCATTCTAAATATCAGTTCACAGCAAGATGAGGTACTAAGATTTATTGTGGTATCTGTGAGACAAGTCTTGTGCCTCCTGCTCTGTCTCTCAGTGGAACGTGGCCTTGCTATGTCTCTGCCACCTGCAGGTCTACCAGCAAGTCCTCCCTTCTTCAGCAGAGAGGAGGAGAGCAGGTCTGGAGAAAGGTTGCATTCTCTCCTCCATTCCCTGATCATCCAGATTTCCTCTCCTTAGTGAGACAGAGTGGCAAAATTGTGTGTTTGGTGTCAGGTTAAGTCTCTGGACCCTTGACAAGGATGAGTTTTGTGTTAAGGCAAGACATCCTGCACCCCAAAATGGGGAAGAGTACTAATGGCCCAACACTGCAGCTTCACCATGAGGGAAAAGTTTCCCCAGGGCAGCTTTCAGTTCTGCAGTGTAACGGGGTGCTCACAAAGAGAGGTCAGGGCGTCCTTTGCCCTTTCCTGAACCTGGTGTCACCTCATCCAGAAGGTGATATAGCACCCCAATACTTAAGGGTAACAAGGTCCTTGCTTAGACAGCGTCAGCATGCTGTAAGATTTACAGGGGATTGCCCCTCATTAATTTTAACCGGTTCTTTTCTTCTGCGTGGGCTGTCTGGGACAGAAGATGGAAGTGTGTGTTTGGGATGGGACTGCTAGTCCAGTTTTCTGCATGTTTTCTGTCTCCCCTCCGCATTAGCGATTCGCATCCTGGCATCATCAGCCAGATTCTGTCCCTCTTTGTGTAGCCTCAGGCCACATACAACCAGAACAAAGCACCCGGGATGCTATTTGGAGAGAAAATGGAGAGAGTTCTCCACTGCTGGGTGATGCCAGTTCTTATGCCAGCCATCCTGCTTTGGAGGAACAAATGAGACAGTGACTTCTTCCTCTGGGCTTTTATTCTGCCACAGTGCTATATGAGGGATTTCTCTGGCATCAAAAAAAACCCCAGATGAATGTGCTAAGACTGCTGCATATAGAGGAGCAGTCCTTCTAAACAGCATGCCTAACCTGTTTTTTAAACAGAGACTGTTTTTCTATCGCCTCCCTAGGGAGACAGTTCCACTTCCCATCTGCTTTTTATCGCTGTAACTCTCATCCTGATATTTAACCTAAACTGTCCTTTCTTTTGCTGCAGATTATTGCTCTTCCTTAACACTGTCTTCTGTGACTGTGAGTAATTCCTGTGCTCAGTTTACACTGTGATAGGCTGTAGTCATACGTCTGGCGTTGATTCTGTTCTAGTCTGTCTTTATCTTCCAGTCCTCTCATCTCTTTTTTTTTTTTTTTTTATTACGAAGTTTGAATTTTTTGCTACTCTTATTCACTCATTCATGAGGGAGGTAAATTGTAAAAGCCGTATCGTGATTTGGAGAGGTGGGCCAGTACAGATGCAGACTCCTTAACCTCATCTCTGCCTCAGTTGCCTGTCAGTGACATCTCAATAAGAGCACTGCCCGATCTTGTCGTGATGGCGAGAGGGCAGGATGCTCGTATGACTGAAGGCACTCACGTATTGCTGCGATGAAGGTCGTGTAAGTACCCAGCAGAGTATTCCAGCACTGCTGGTGCCCCTGCTGCATAGTGTTGCATATTATCTCCTTAGTTTTACTTATCCTTTGTGCAGTAGTGAAATGAGATAATTACAAAGTGGAAGGAATAATAACTTTGTATTGTTACAGTAACCACTGAGGTATTATACCCTGATACCGGCGTGATTATCTTAGACACAATAGTAAGGTGATTATTAATAATGCTAAAAGACTTACTACTTAGCCTGCAATTTTTGCATCTTGTTTCTTTTATGAACCCTATCGTATTTCATCAGCCCAAGTCCTGTGTGAAGTGGGTTTGTGTTGTTGCCTCGTTATCCTTTTTTCAGTGATGGGAAAACGAAATAGGAAAAAAAACCCTATGAGGCCCAATTTGCAAATTCAGGTCCCTAAGCACCAAGGTAGCTTCATGTGAATCGTTTGTCTTTATCAACCAGAACTATTATGGACAGGCTTGGCAGGTAAGGGTCTAGTAGCTTAGATATTTAAGGATGTGTAGTCCTTTGCTCCTTTAAGTTCAAGCTATAGAGGCCTCTTTTGGTCTTGTTTTCCTTGTCGTTGGGGGTTGTTTCACAAATCCAATATTTTTATGCTCAAGCTGGTATATGTACATACAAAACCAGAATTTAAGTTGCAGCTGTAAACATAGGCGCTGCAGAGCCAGGCTCCGGCCCGTCTTTGGGAGGTGGGTGTCTCATTGCGATAGAATAACCTTGAGGGACAGGGGGTCCTCTGTTCTCCTGCTCTAGAGGCAGCCTTCTGAGGTAGCTGCAGCGGTTTTTGTAGAACAGAGAGCCAACAGTTGGCTGAGAGTTTTCTTCTGCACTTGAGATGAAAACACGGGTTGGACTTGATGAAGCTGTGTCTCGGCAAAATCAAGACCACTTCTTGCACGTACTGGGTTTGAGCAGCAAAATACCACAGCAGCTCTAAGGAGGAAAAACAGATTTATTTTTTTCTCCTGAGAAAATTATTTTCAAGGGCAAAAAGCTTTTGCATATTGCCTCTGAGGAAAGGAGATCCAGCATTTGGAGCTGGCCTTTGTCAGTTCTTGAAGGAGTTTGTGAAACCTTTCAGCTTGAGAAAGTTTGAGCTTGGAATCAAACGGTGGTTTGAGGCCATCTTTCACTGCTATCTCAGAGCTGGTTTATGGGGCAGTGCGAAATGGAGAACAGCCACTGACGTTTTTGATAATATATGAGTGCTTTAAGGTGTAAGAGAGGTATTTTTGCCATCTGGAAAGGAAGTCAAGAGAAACTAAAGGGGGAAAAAATAACCCAGTTAACACCATGCCATAGCAGAGCTGCAGAAAGCTGCTGCTGCTGTATTCTCCTGAGCTCTCAGCAACCTGTAATTATGAATTGGCTTACAGCTAAGATATTGATGGATATCACTCAAGAAGGAAAATGAAAACGTCTAGATTTTTTTTTTTTTTACAGTGAACCTGTACTGAACTCTGTGTGACTCTCCTCCTATTTATAACCCTGTATGAAGTTCAAGGAAACTTGTCCTGGAGGTTTCCCATGAGAGGGAACCGTGTTTTTACCTGACTAAAGCTCTCTGGATATTTTCCCATTTTCTATTTGATCTAAGTGTGAACTTTCTCCACCCTCTGCCCCTCCTTCCTTTCTGGAGTGGTTAGAGAGGTTGATTACAGCCAGGATTACACAAGAGATGCCAGTTGCACACATGTTTTGCATAACTTGTGCTGTGTTGATTTCAGACAGGGTGCCCCAAGTTCCCTCTGTGCCTTGCAACAGAGAGATGAGATCTCTATCTTCATTCCTGAAGCTGGAGAAATGCTGGTGAGGCCCTGCCTATTGAAACTTTGACAAAGAGCACCTGGCTGGGACGTTCCCCATCCACACAGTTATCTGTGCGCTGCAAAGCACTCGCTTTTGGAAAAGCCTCTACCTAAAGGCTGTTCATTCTTTTTGTATTAAATATGCAAGAGTCTCTGTACCTCTGTGGGAAGAGCTGAGGGACCAGTGGGGCAGTGTAATTCAGTAGGATTTTCCATGCCAGGCAACAGAGTTCCCTGGGATGCTGCTGCCCTGAGATGACTCCTGCCCACAGAGGCAGCTACTCTGTATTAAAATTGGGAGAATGTGCTCCCCAAGCATGTGTCCTTTCCCTCTCTTCCAGCGAGACAGACATGAATGCTCTCGCGTGTTCTGAAAGAGTTGAGAGCCCGTGGTGAGGATCCTGACCGGAAAATTAAGATAAGCTCATCCCAGTGCTGATTTTGGGGCCACTTCACTGTGGCCCTTATCTTCAAAAGCATTGAGGACTGCTTGATTTCAGTGAGAATTTGGGGCTTCGACAGCCCGGGCGTTAGCCTGTGTTTCTATTCTTTTTGCTGGGAAATATGGACTTTCTTCCCCCTGCCTCTTCAGTTCGGAGTGGAAGTCTGGGACAGCACAGAGTCTCCCCCAGCCAAAGAGGACCAGGGCTGCTCTGAGCTGCCTATGACATGGTACTGCGTCCCGGGCTACAGCTGGTCTCACAGGTAGGCAGAGCCCAGACAATTTAAGGGCTTTAAGCTCTTCCTAGAAAATAAATCACATGCAAAGGATACACAGTGAGAATCTGATGATGAAATTTTTATATAGAGAAGTGACACGGGCCATAGACTCTCTCTCACTTGGATACCCTTCATGTGCATGCATTTTGCTCGTCTCCTTGGAGACAGTGGCTTGTCTGAGAGCAGCTAGCCTTGGCTAGGAAAGGCCTGACGTTTCTGGTTTGTGGGATGAAGCTGTGCTACTGAATTTTCCAGCAACCACAGAGGCATGATTTGATACGAGCATAAGGAGTTCTGTACAAGGTTATCGAGCGAGCATCTCTCTCTAATACCTCTTTGGGGACACCCATTGAGTCCCTGGTGTGAAAGACAGGTTCGAAAATCCTCCAAGAGAGCCTAGCTATCCCCATCCCTCAGACATCAGAAACATTTGTTGAAATTTCTCCCTTCCTTTTCCTTCTTCCGAAGAGCTGAGTCAGCTGGACTGGCATGTCTGGAACTCTGTGGCACCGGGAGCAGGCAGTCTGCCAGCTGCATTACACACCGCATCCAAAGGAACACGTCACTCCTCTCTCTCCCCCAGCCACCCTCCCCCAATCTCCACCCTCTCCCTTTTATTTTTCCTTCTTGATCCGTGTAGGTGAGTCAGAGAAACCTGCTCATCCACAACCTGTTCCTTCTTGCCAAATCCTGGAGCAGCACTCCCAGTTCTTGTTAGGTGTCAGGAATAGGTTATGAAAACAAAAACCGATACAGGCAGCGTAGTGGGTATAGAACACATACTGTAAATGAAAATTAAATGCACATTGAATGTGCCACTTAGAATCTGCTCCTAATAGAGTGATGTCTTTTGTAGAAGGCTCTTTATTCTGTGATTTGTGTATAATATTAGCTTTCTTCCTATGAAACACCAGGATGGAACAGCGAAATGATTTAAGGCATAGGTAAGAACACTTTTAGGGAGAAAACTCATCTTAACTCCACTGGATTTTTAAAACAACAGGAGAGTGGAAAATTTCCAGTAGAAAAATAG
>JAHREE010000052.1:45354-59007 GCA_033628505.1 Tringa tobata
GATGATAAAAGTCTTTCCATCCTAGGGAGCTGCCAGTATGTTTTCCTGAAGGTGCTTCCAGAATGAGACAGGTACTTTATGTTTAAGAGCTGAGGCTTGATCCAGATAATTTGCATCAAGGGCAATTACTCTGGGAATGATAATAAGCACCACACTGGGCTTCCACTGAGATTCCCAGTACCAATGTCAGTTACATCAAAAGTGTAAGATAGCGAGCAAAATAAAATAAAGACCACAACTGTTTGGTTGAAGACAGAATACTTTCCTGGGGATAAGCCTTATCTCTAAATAAAGAGAAATAAATCCACAGTTTGGACGCTTATTAAAAGCAGCTTTTTTTTTCCCCCAGTGGAAAACTCAGTTGTGTCACTGAACTGCACAAAAACAAACACACTTTTTGAGAAAAACAGAAACTTTCTGCAAGTGTGTTCACTTCATCAAAACGCTTTTGCTCTGAGACAAAAACTTTTGTTGAAGTTGAACAGTTGAACAGTTCAACAAACAGTTGAAACTTTTTGACCGGCTCCGATCCTGAGGCTTAGGCTTTTTCATCTTCCATCATACAGGTGATGTGGGGCACACGCTGGGGTATATGCTACTCCTGCAGAGACCCCAGAGTGTTTTCCTGTCTCTGGATCTTTGATGTTTGGGGCTTCAGCCCCAATGCAAGGAGTCCTCTGCCTGGTTTCTTGGTGGCTACGAGTGTCCTCCCCGCAGTTTCCCTTGCGTTTTCTCACCCCAGTGGTGATGGTGCATTTTGGCTGCAGTTAGGACAGCTTGGATTTCATTAAGTAAATGACTATGAAAAGCTTTCAATATTGGGAAAAACCCAATAGAAACATGTATATTATCCAACAGAGGATGCTCTCAATTTCTTTGGCCAGAAACCGAAATTCTTACCTAAGATTTTCAAAACCGTGTAAGAAGTTTGACTTTCCCCATCCCTCAGCCAGCTCTGAAAATCACAGCCGGTGATGTTTTACTAGACTTGTGGTACTGACTTAATAGCTCTTTAGTTATTAGAGAATAAATGTTCATGTTCTACAAGTTTAAATTATATTAAAAACCTTTATTAGCACGCCTTGGCAAAATACACTTCTGGCTAGCTTTCTGACCTTGGATTAGACCATTCTTGTGGTTTCTTAATGACGTGCTACAAAAGGGATATACTTTATGAGAACCTGGTGCCAGGTTTTGCATGTATCAAGAGGCATTTGCCATTTGTTCATAATGCTGCAGAGTGAAACAAACAAACAAAATATTAGAAAATGACAGTTACATCTTGCATTCATCTGGTTTGATTTTCATTGTACATGTCCTTTTATAGTTTTTTATATACATATATTTATATTATGAATATAGCAGCTCAGTTCTGGCATGTAACAGTGCTGTTACCAAAGTTACTTTCTGTTGTCTTTTGTTTTCCAAACTTCCCTTAGCAATTTTGGCAAAGATGTCTCAATGAAAGAAGAACTTCTCTTGGCCACGTAATGGATTTCCCCAGAGTTGGGAGCAGAATTAGGCCACCGGGGCAGCCCATTTTTGTGAAGGCAACTGTTCGTACCATGGGCAAAATGTCTCAGAAGTTTCTTTCCCATGAGACTTGGTGACACACAGGCAGTGCTGGGGTGTGATTCAGCTGTTTGGTTTGTTTTCCCCTCTTGTCATCTGTTTATTTGCTTTGTGACCAACAAGTCCGCCTCTTTTTCCTTCTGCTGATACTGTGCATTAGTGTGAAAAACGGATGGGGCGAAGTACCTGACGGGTGGGAGGAAGTGTGTGCGGTGGGAAAATGGGGCTGGGAAAAAAGGTCTGGGACTCGAGTAACCTTTCTTAGGTGTCTTTCCATTGTAAGAGTTGTTTGTTGCCAAGGTGTGATTTTTTGATGGCGAGAAGTGGGTTGCAGTGGATTTGACCCGACGCTCTCGTTCTTTCCGCAGTGGGGAAGCCTCACAAGTGCAACTACTGCGGCCGGAGCTACAAGCAGCGCAGTTCGCTGGAGGAGCACAAGGAACGCTGCCACAACTATCTGCAGAACGTCAGTATGGAGGCTGCCGGGCAGGTCATGAGTCACCATGGTGGGTGGAAACAGCCTTTTGAGGTCTCTTGGACTTGGAGCATCTCTTGCGGGTTTTTCTTTTTCTTTTTTTTTTTTTTTTCTGTCTGTTTTTCTTCCTTCCTTTCAGCTTTGCATCACTTCCGTCTTAATAGCTTGCTTGTACTCAGATAGGCAGGAGGAGAAAAGGGCTACAATCCTTGCTCTGTCCAGCTTAACAGCACTCGTTTTGCTGATTTATTTATTATTTTTTTTAAAGTCAGTATTTCACTTTTTAGTATGTATAAATATGCAGACAGGAAAATAAAGCAGTCATCTGTGCAAAGTTACCCTAAAAATGATCTAAGCCATGTATAAAATGTATGATTCCCCTAGCCTTCCTTTCTGATAGAGGCTGATTATAAGACATAAGGATGGTCAGAAGACATTTTTACTCCATATAATATTCTCTTGTATCCCCCCGAAAAGGACAGCTAGATATAAAAATCTCTAGGCAGGAATGGAATTCAACAGTGTTAATAAAAGTAATTATAACAAAAAAAAATATTTATATGCATTTACATGTGTTAGTATTAATATGTTAACTAACACTGCATGTGTTAATATACATAAAGACTGAAGATTGCCAAAAAGATTGTTGGAAGTGAGAAATGTCAAACTCCCTGAATTTCTTTTCAAAAATTTCTGTAGCTATTAGTATGGATAATGAGCACAATATCTCAGACTGCAGGCTTGTAGGCTTACCTGTAGCACTAAATACTGAATGGTAGCTGTCCAAAAATTTCATTCAAAGTCGCTGTTTCAGAAACTCTTCTAAAACTGAATATCTTTTAACTTTTAAAAGTTGTCTTTAGATGTTTGGTACTTGAGTATTTAAAATGTCTTACTAATCAGAATATATAAAAACTATATGTTTTCCATTTTGATTAAAAATTGCCTTATACCTAAGAATAGCAAAAAGTTACATTGGTAGGTGGATGCAAAGACAAAAGAACGTTTCCTCTTTTATTTTTTCCATTTTGCTTTTCCTTGTTGAGTGGAGTCATATGGCTTCATTTGGAAATTAATTATGTAAAAGTTCTGAAACGTCATTTCTAAAAACACAAGTTGAAATAAAATCTATTCAGCATTTCTAACATGGGCTATTTTTTGGTGAAAAAAATCACCAAAAAATTTTGAAGAGTGCTTTTCCATGAACAATTGAATCCTATAAAGGCATTCTAAATGTGTTTAATATGTATTGCCAAAATGTTCGTACAACTCAATTAAGTAATTACTGTCTTTGTAGACACCCTGGAGACTAAAATCAACATTTAAAATGGAATTGATGACTTGAAAGACATGGAAGTTAGTGATTATCTGCTCTAGGCCTGACTTTACACTTGTAAAAGTCAGTGAAAAGACAGATTTTCAGGGCTTTGCTATTTGCAGGTACCTGTTGTGTCTGTTAGAGGGAGCGCTGGATGCTCATTGGAGTTGGTAGTAGGATTTTAATCACTGACTCCATTCCCAAAAAAATACACACTCTTCAGTCTACAAGGGTGTGCCTGTGTTATTAACCAGCCGGGTGATGATTTCAGTCAGAATAACAATAGGCTGATATAGTTCTGACAGCCAGGATGTTTCAGAGATCTTCCCAAATTCCACTCAACTTCTGCATTTATTATTCAGTTATTTATTAAAATTGGCTTTACTCTTGTCAATAGTACACTTCTGAGGAAATCTAAAGCTTTTCCTAAGCTGCTTAATGCTATGACAAGAAGGGTAAGTCCTTAACCTTGTCTAGCCAAAGAAGCTGGAATGGTTGACCTTCATTGATTTTTCTACCAACTGAAGTTAAACCAGTGCAAACCCCATGTGGACAGTTCTTTTATTTACAGCCTGACTGACTTTGCTTGGGCTTAAAATAGCAACGTTCACACAACCACTTTACTTTTCTCAACCAAATTAGCTTAAAACAGCACTTTGAATTCAACTAGTGCCTCTTCCTCCTCTGGGCAAATATGCCTATATCTCCCCTGGTGAACGTTTAGGGGATGTTTGATCCACTGTCTCCGTTGCGCTGTTTAGCGAGGGCATAACGAGGACAGGCAGCGACAGGGAGCTCCAAATTCAGCTGGAACCAGTAATAAATCTCATCTCGCATCCCAGCATCACTCCCACCCGTGAAGCTCAGCATGGGAATGAGGGTCATGAGCACCACCCTGTAGAGTCTGCGGCAAAGTCCTTCCTACTGGTTCAATAAAGACACCAGGGAAGAGTATGCAGATGATTACTCAGCTTAAAGCTCGGTCTTAGTCTAACCCTGAAAAATGTATTCATTCCCTTCTCTCCCATCTCACACGTGGAAAGGTATCGCTGAAGATGAGTGAGTGTGTGCTTTGGAGATTTTGATCAGCGGTTTATTTCGCATCACATTTGGGTTAAGTTTTCCTGACTCTCTTCCCGAATACTTTTGAGGTATTTTGTTCTTGCCGAGTGTTTGGAAGCGTCTGATTGCATTTTGGTTTGACTCCTGGTCACAACTTCACCATTATGTGCAGAATAGGTAGAGGTGGGGATTTTCTTATGCCTTCCAGCATCCTGCTTTAAGGACACGGGTGTCTCTGCTGGGTCTCAACCAATATGGCCAACATTTAACATTGGTCTAAATTATTTCTGCAGAGATTAATCATTCTAGAAAACTGGAGGCAGCCTGTAGAGAGTTTGGATTTTTCCCAAGCGCTGTGCTCAAGTTGATCAATTTATAGGCATGCTACAGACATTTACTTGGATGGTTTTGCCATGGACTGATGAGGCCTTTAATTTCAATTATATTTGTCTTGCAGATGGCCAGATCACCTGACTAAAGCCACAAGGGGAAGCAAGAGGAGGGGAAGGAGGGCTAGTTTTGGTGCTTGGGTAGGAAGGTACAGGTCTCTGGGTCTCTCTCCATCCTTTAGCAGAGTGCTGGTTGATTGCTGAGCTGCCCCTCCTTGTGGCTAGGTCCTGTCCCCTGCTCAGCACGACGGCTGCTGTGAGAGAGCTCCCATGACTTTGTTGCTGGCAATTCTCAGCTAAGCAGTGCTGGCCCCCGAGGTACAAATTAGTCTGCAGGCTCCTAGCTAGCGGGGTGTTTGGGGTGACAAAAGTGCCAGTCTCTGAATGCCAAGAACGTGACCTTTGTGGGAGCGAACAGGGGCAGCTGTTGAAGGCTAGCTATGGCTTACACCTGGTTATACATTCTTTTCCACATCCACAAGCAAAAACTCCAGGGAAATTCTTAAAGTGGAGTAGAGAAGGGTACTCTCTTCAGGAGAAGTAGAAAAAAGCCTAGTCCTAGGCTGTGTGAGGCTCAAGGGACAGCCCCACATAAAACACACAATGGCCTTGTGTCCTTCCCTCTTACATAGTTGCTTAAAACATCGTTAAAATGCTGGTCCCACAGGAGACTTCACACCAGGGTCCATGGGAATATTTCCTGTCATTTCTCTGCACACACAAACTTTTTTTAAATAGCAATATTATGAGCTTAGGAAAGGAAATTGAGGCTGATGGAGTAATACTAATTTATACCAGCTGAGACTTAGCCCAGTGTCTGTTGACTGCCCACAAAATAGTTATCAGCAAAACGCACAGTGGGCAATTTTTCTACTTCTTTTCTTCCTATTCTTTCCTCACTGGAACAGCATAAATTTTCTTAATAGTGTATGTAGTTTCTTACAAATTAAGAAGCAAAACCTAAAAGGTAGCCACTTTGACTTTGATCGCTATGATTGAAAGACCAGTGCCTTCAGGAAAATAAAGGCTTTTTTCTGAAGACCATCAAGGTTTGTCTGTTGAGACTTTGGGCTTAGAAACAGCATTTGGTGTTAACTGCAATTGAGGACATTAACGATGTCAGAGATGGTGAACGTTTGCACGGGCAGTCCAAGAGCACACCCTGATAGCTGATTAAGAACATGCCTGAACAGAAACATACTCAAGCGTGGGCTTTTCATGGACTAGACTCTTGATTTTTTTTTAGAATAAAAAGCCTTCCTGTGCTGAGACCGTAAGTTCACAGCATAAAATGAGTTGCTGTATCAAAGTTAGTTGTAACATGTCAGCTGTTCTTCACTACCTTCCACTACCAAGGTAATGAAGTACAATGAAATACAACAAAAAAGGAATTGTATTTACTGCAGAGTAAACATTTGCACATGAGCTTCTGCCACAGAGCAGTTGATTTGTGGTAACTGTTGGTTGTGTGTGATCAGTTTGTTTTTCCCCTTTTTTTATTTTGTTTTTCCAATTTAAAAAAAAATAATTTTTTTTAATTGAAATGAATGTCAATTCTAAATCCTAATTTTCATTTCAATTTAAAAATATACAATGTGATATTTAGCTTAACTGTTTGGGTTTCTAAAATGTGACGTGTCACCTGTTTGGTCCAGTTTTACATGCAATTTAAACAATTTCAGAAACTAGGCTATTTCCATCTCTCTCTTCTCCCAGGAAATCTATGTAACAAAATGCATTCTGGATACTTATTCCCTTCATAACACAAATATTGGTGTGATTCAGTGATTCTGCTGCAAAAGACCCGTGCCCTGGATTATAGAGTTGGGTTCTGAGGTGGGAAAAAGAGCTTGCAGCATGTAAGACAGAAAAGAAAATGCATTTATTGGTTAAGATTTTACTTTTGGAAGAAGTCGAAGCAGAATTTTTGCCTGACTTAGAGAAGAGGTGGTGTCTTTTTCATTGCTATTCATTTTTTTGTGGAAGAAAGGTTTCAAATTCCATCTAGGAAATTTTATGTGCATATGCCCAACAGTAGAATTATTTAATGATTACTTAATTGTTGTAAGACATACAAATGTCACTACATTTGGGCCTTAATGAGATGGCTGTTCAAGTAATCAGGAGGTATTCAACTGTTTTTCTGGGCAAGTACAGTCCTATAAAGCCAGCGTACTTTTAGGAAGTCTTCCTAGGAAGGCTTTAGAGACCTCTGCACCTTCCTAGGTTCTCACCAACAGCCTTGTGAGCCCTGTACACCAACGTCAGGAAGTTCTTGAAGTGTCACTCACATGGAAAGCTGGCCCGTTGCAGTGAGGATGGGTACTGCCACTGAGCAGGGATCCAGGGTTTCACGCAGAGTGTGTGTATGGGCATGCATCCACTGAGTTTTTGGTAAGCCAAAAGTACGGTCAGATGCCAGTTTCCAGTGAAAATCCACAGACCTAATCTTGCCTTTCTTCCAGAATCTCCCCAGTAAATACTCGCTAGCTCCTGACCAAGCACAGTATTTAAATAGCCTTAAAAATTTAGCCTTAGCTGTTGAAGTATTCCAGACCTCCCAGTCTGCAGTGGGCATTAATTAGGTCACTTGAACGCTGCATCCCATTTTGTTGCAACATTAGATTCATTTCATATTTATGCTTATTCTTCCTCTCTTTCATTGATGCCAGCAGGACTGCCTTGTAAATGAGAAACCATTGTGTTTCTCAGGGGGAGCATCCTGTACAAATAAAAAAGCAGCAGAGTAAATCATTATATAGCATATGGTAGATTCGAAGCCTCAAAGTACTCAGCTTTCCATAGCAGCAGAGGCACAAATGGAATCAAATGAATAAATTGCCATGTTTTCTTATTATGAATGTCTGAATTGAGAAGTTCACCTGCGCAGATACTCGGTTTTGTAATTGCCTGGTATTTGCTCTTCCTTACTAGAAAGAAGGCAAAGACAAGGCTTTTATCACTCCATTTTTCATATATTATGTGCTAACAAGCAGCTGCATGTTTAAGAAATGGGGGAGTGATTATTCCATATTAGGATCCTGCAGGTAGTAAAGTTACATGGGAGGAAAGTAGGCTGGTGGTGTTCATCTATGGCACAGTTTCAGGGAGAAGGAAAGGCTGCTAGGACTAGGAGGATTCTCCTAGTCCTTCTAGAAGGACTAGGAGAAAATGTGGGTTTGAGTCCTTCTCTACTACCTCTGCAATGCCACCTACACCATCTAATTCAGAGAATGCAATGGGTTGCTCACAGTTTACAACTTGTAGGAACTCTTTGCAAGATCATCCCAATTTCTATTTCTGCACCATCCATTCTTTTCCTCAAATAATTTTTCACACCTCAACCATCTCATTAGCGCACAGAGTAGTGGATGATCCTTCTTCAGTTTCTCTTGCTATCTGATGACGATGAATGCAGGACAATTAGGTTATGTATTAAATTCATGGCAGCGGAGCAGAGGGAAGAGCTACACGTGAAATCACACTTTTGACATATATTGCAAATGACTCAGACTCTTTGAGCCTGATCCACAGCGTGATACCCCAACCCCTCCTTGGTGTTCATAAGAGGATGCTCAACAAAAACAGAGTACTCTGTAGGCATTTAGTGATTAGCTATATCAGTAAGTGACATAAACCCCTGTGTGAGTCATTTGTTGCCCTGGTCAGCAGCCCATGCATTTCCTATACTTCTTTTGCTGTAGCACCTTATTCCCTAACCCAACAAGGAACAAAGAGTGAAATGAGTAAAGACAGAAGGGGTCGTTAATTTCTTGTTATTGTCTCAAAGACAGTGTATGAGCATTCCCCTAACGTAGTTAGCACTAGAATGCTCCTTGCTGATCCCAAAAAGTGAGAAGACAGACACAGAAGACTTGTGTTCACCAGTTGTTAGGGATAAAATATTAAGAAAAAAATTGATGGTTTCTGTGATTGATTCTGAAGGGAATTTCCATATGATGTTAAACCTGTAATTCCAGTACAGCGTTTGTTGATTTTTACAATCTTACATATAGAAAGAAGAAACACAGTTTAACTAACACATTCTTATTCTGGAAACCTTTGTCTTGGGGAACGCACATCCAGGTCCAGGAAACATGAGCCGTCAATGCCTTATATGTTTTTTATTCATTGAGATTAGAGTGAAAAGAAAATAGGAACCATAAGCATGCCATGTGATAAGTGTAAGTTAAGGGATGCATAAAGAGTGATAACTATAAAGTTACACTGGCAACAGGTGACCATACTGAAGAGAGAATAACAAAAAGTGTGATCTACAGAGTGAGTTTTCAAAAGTGTCCCCTACTCACTGGGGATTTTGAGTATTCAGTGCAAAACAAGTCCTTTAATAAATATTTAAAGTTGGGCTTCTGCTAAATAAGATGGTCCCAAAGAGAGACATTTTGAAAATGTGGCTCTGCTTAAAGGTGGTATCTTGATGCCCAGTGTGTTCCTACACCTTGCTTTATTTTGTGTTGCACTTGTTGCACAATCAGCAGGGCTCAAATGATATATGTTGTCTGTGAAGTGTAGACCCGACTTATCTGATACGATTTTTTGGTTTTATGTAGTACCTCCTATGGAAGATTGTAAGGAACAAGAGCCTGTGATGGACAACAATATTTCTCTGGTGCCTTTTGAGAGACCTGCTGTTATAGAGAAGCTGACAAGCAACATGGGAAAGCGTAAAAGCTCCACCCCACAGAAGTTTGTGGGTAAGCTTGAAATACGCCTTTTATTATTTTTAGTGCATAGGTATAGGTTACTTGTGATTTGTACTGGCCAAAAGAACAAGGGGAGAAGTAGCAATCTCAGAACTTGATTGTGATGGGGAGGGACAACAGTGGAGATGGTTAAACCACAGCAAGAAATCCTGAAAGCTATTGACTTAATTTTACCAACTCAGAGAATTCAAAAGCGAGCTCCCCTGAATCGTGAAAATGACTTAGAAAATCTTCACCTTTTTACTGTGCCTTAAGGCTGGTTTGTTGGGTTTTTTTAACTTTTCTGTGTCCCTTTTAAGATTTAGACTTGTCATCCTTCCCTCTCCGTGCCCCAGCAAATAAAAACTAAGACTCCATATGTGTGTGTGTTTTTTAAAAACAAAAAACAAAACAAAAAAAAAAACCACACAAAAAAAATGCCCAACAAGTATCTCAAGACTTGTATTAAATTCTTGAGAGTTGGCAACAACTGGTCTGATAATACCAGCATGAGGAAGTAAAATCACATCACTTCTGTTGGAAGAAGTGCTTGCTCCATGCGCAGCATTCTACACACAATAAACTTATTAATGCATGAATATAAAACAGTATTGGATGACTTTTGATTACCAAATTTAGAATTGTAGGCCCAGAATTTGTATTTTGCTTTGTATCTCGACATCTTTAAATTGTTCAGCTTGTAACAGGAGACAGAATGGGGAATTTTACTTGGTTTGAGCCGTAGCTTAAAGCTTCTTTTTACTGCTACTAAGGAAGTGCAAAACTTCTTAGGAAAGGAGCTGGGACAGAGAATTATTTGATGTAAGTGTATGTGGTTAGACTCCAGAGTCGTGTAATACACATTTTCCACACTCACTCTCTGGAAGGACAGTTGTGCAGATTTTAAGGGTGGCATATGCTTATTCTGCCTACACCGAGGACACTTACGGAGAGAGGATCAGAGAGTGTTAGCAATTAACACAGACATTTAGAAAAGTCATTGCCCCTCAGCTAAATGCAGGTTCAGATGGATTTGTTAAATCACCACTGAAGGTGGTTTTCAGTAGCAGGGGGCTAGCAGCATGCAGCAGCTCACCTGGGGGACACTGACACACTGACCTGGCTGCTCTCAGTCAGCTGACCATTCCCAAATATCGGTGCTAAGCCAAGATTAGGTCAGGAACCATCCGACCCCCCTGAGGAATGCTGGGAGGCATCAGTATTTCAAATATTGTTATTAGTCCTTCTGAGAATAAAAGTTTAATTCTTAGACTGTTGTTTTTAAGAGTGGACTGAAATGAATTACTGTATAGCTGATAAGAACTGGAGTATTTATACTCTGATTTAATTTACTCCTGTGACAACAGCTGGGGTTGAAGAGGATGGAAATGGGAGCAGAGCTCTCTACTGACAAGCCAAATACAGCTTTATGAGATTGTAAACATGACCCCATCATAGCAGGTTTCTCTAGTGTTGTCTCAGCAAGTGCTGTGCTTTCTTGCAAGCTGTGATCAACAGTGAAATAGTTAACTATGCTGACACTTAAACTGGTGTGCCTAGACCTCAGAAACATTACAGCCTCAAAAAATAAAAAAAAACAAGGGCAGTTCACACCCGTTGGTCTTTTTCCACCAGCTTGTCCACAGACTTGAACAGAGTTGTATGTGCAATAGATCTCAGAGGTTATCTTTGCAGGGGCTAGAGACTTTATCGGAGAGGGCTGGAGACCTTCCTCCCTTCTCTGAAATTCTGGTGTAGCCACACCTGCTTCCAAAGCAGTGTAGTTTACTGATTGCAAGTATACCTCACAACTGAGGAAACCCACCTTTAGGATGGTATAAATGGAATCAATTTTTGGAAGCTATAGATGATGGTCTCTTTTTTTTTTTAGACCAGGATGGTTATTTCACTTGTCCATTCACATGTAATTAGCCATATGTTCTTGTTGTTGTTTTCAAGGGCAGATTTACTGATTGGAAATCCTTGCCTGAGATACACCTAGCAGATTATTATTATTCTCTTCAGTAGGGTATGCTACTTTGTTGTTAGATAAACCTGTTTCTTCTATAGGTGAAACAGATCATTTTGGTATTCCAGATCATTTTGGTATTCCATTATTCTGGGACTAGGAATTCAGGGTTTCATGTCACATGCAGTTTTTCATCCAGATCCAGCTGAAAGGAAAAGTCTCCTCTTTCTATTTACTGTGTCTTATTTTTCTGCCTTTTCTGATCTTCTATGGCATCACAGTGTTTGAATTGAAAAATAGCAGTCTCTGCTTTGCTACCTGTCTTTTTTTTTTTTTTTTTTTTTTCACCATGACCTCACTTTTCTTCCTGTTTTCTCCCCAATGAAATATTGTTCAACTCTATCAGGAAGAACTTGTAATGGTTCTCTTGCTTGCAGGAAATCTTCCTGTGCATACTGCAAGTGTGGCACCTGTCCAAAACAACTTAATGGTGTTTATGAGAAGGTCATGTAAGCATAAGCTAAAATCTTTGCATGCTACATCTATCAATGCTTTACTGCTCTTTCTGATCAACAATCTCCAAGGGACCTTGGTTATGGACCGCAGTCTCTATCTGGCTGAAATTTCGGGAGGAAAGGAAGCAGCATACAGCAAATTGAGCTAAGTTCCGAGTGAGCGACTTGATTATATATATGCTATTGAGGTACTAATCTTGCCAAACCTGTTGAAATAGCGGAGGCAGAAAGTATTAACTTCTGATGCCCAGGAGTCCGAGTACTTGTTCTTGCCTCTACTTCAATGAAGGGAGAAGCTGACACTAGTGAAATTGAAAGCAACCATTTTCAAGCTGATCACATGAAGCAGATTCACGTATTTTCAGTTTGAACGTGGTGCTCCCTCTCACAGAGTGTCACTGAGGTTGAGAATCAGCAGGATACAAAAGGCAGACATTTATGTGGCTTACGATAAGATCCCAGTTGTTACAGTAAAAGTAAAAATACACAGGCATCTCAGGACAGATGAAGATCAGCTGGCTTCAACAGTAGAGCGAACTTATACTTAATGGGGGTCAGGAAGAAATTTACCCAGGGGTACATTCTGCAACTGCTTTCTTCAAGATTTCTTGCAGCCTTCTCCTAAGTGTCCAGTGTTGCAGATGCTTTAGATACTTGACAAGACGGACTTAAGGTACCACAGGACAGCTGTGCCTGTGTGCTTCAATCTAGCTTTAGATACCTGTTTTGACTTTTTTTGAATGTCATACGATAAGGTGACCGCAGCGAAGAATGTTTCTTCTTCTACTACTCTAATGTAGGGCAAAACCAAACAGAATTTCAGCATAATTTTGCATGAAAATTCAAATTGTGAATCTGAATAGTTAGTTTTAAGTACAGATTTGGCTAAAGAGGAATTAAAATTGAAACCCATGGTGGACTGGTTTCTTAATGTTTCTTCTGAGCTTTGTGTTTTATGCCCTCTCCTCCCCGTTTTATCATTTATTTTATTTTTTTTGTGTCACACTCCATTTCTAAGGCCCTGACATCTTTGGAACTGGTTCATAATTAAAGGAATGAATAATTCAGGTCACTGGCAATTTACAGTCTTCTCTGCTGTCTGCAGTGGAGTAACTAAATGTGGAAGATTAAAGCAATCAAAATAAGGTTTGCGCCATTCATCCAAGCAGTCCACAAAGAATAGGTATCATTTCTTGATCTGTCTAGCCTACAAAGGACAGTGTGTTTGGAGGCTGAATCACACTCTCACCAGAGCCGGTTCTTTATTCAAACACAGGAACGATACAGGTGGTCAGAGCAGGTGAAATGGACCAATAAACTTTTCCATTTTCATTTCATTCTTCCCTCTGTGGCAAAGACACCACATGCCTCCTGGAACTCTCCTCCAGTCCTACTTTGGTCCCACCTGGGAAGGAGCCACCTCCCATTAAAGAGTTGTCCATCCTGCCAGTGTCAGGACAGACAAACCAGCCCACAGCAGAAATACCAAAAAGAGGAAGTTTGATGGCAAGACTCATCCCTTAGGTCATGTTAGATTACCAAGGCCATCGTTGTAGCACCATTTGCTCCTTCCCTCCTTCCTTCCCTCCTTCCTTCCCTCCTTCCTTCCCTCCTTCCTTCCCTCCTTCCTTCCCTCCTTCCTTCCCTCCT